>JASDQU010108455.1:142520-153640 GCA_032191745.1 Picea mariana | reverse complement strand
CAAACCTCCCAATGTAACATTAGGAAATATTGATGGCTTTGTTGTGCTTTTTATGTGGTGTAGAAGTTATTAAGGAGATTGTACATAATTTTTTATAAGATATAAATAATGTAACATGATGAAATATTGATGGGTTTGTTGTGCCTTTTATGTGTGGTATGGAAGTTATGGAGGAGATTGTACATAATTTTTGATAAAATATGAGTATTGTAATTATATGATTTTTTATTTTGTTTTATCTTTAATAATTTAATTTGTAATCAAATTGATTTATCTTTATAAACTTTAATTAATATTAAAAAAATAAAATTATTTATTATTAGTTGTTATTTTAATGCATATAAAATATGTTTGCATATTATTTATTGATCATAATTTAAATTAAAAAATAATGGTTATGAATATAAAGGAGGAGGGGATGTAAAGAGGCCTCCCAATGTAACATTAGGAAATATTGATGGCTTTGTTTTGCCTTTTATGTGGTGTAGAAGTTATTGTGGAGATGGTACATAACTTTTTATAAGATATATGGATGGGTATGAAAGTTATGGAGGAGATTGCACATAATTCTTGATAAGATATGAGTATTGTAATTATATATTTTGTTTTATTTTGTTTTATTTTTAATAATTTAATTTGTGATAAATTGATTTATCTTTATAAACTTTAATTAATATTGAAAAAATAAAATTGTTTATTATTAGTTGTTATTTTAATGCATATAAAATATGTTTGCATATTATTTATCGATCATAATTTAAATTAAAAAATAATGGTTATATATATATATATATATATATATATATATATATATATTATTATTATTATTATTATTTTGGAAACTCATTTTGGGAAATTTTGAGAAAAAATACTTTTGTTTGGTTATTATTATACTCAATAATTATAACAAAAGGGAGTTTTACAGTTTTTAACAAATATTTTGTGCAATCTTACTACTAAGCTATGTCTTGTAGATTGTTGTTTGGCTCAAAGATAGTATTCCTTCTGGAAACAATTAAACTCCCCTCCATCCTTTCAGTCTATGAACATGTATTCTTCTAAGTCCTTAGCCTTTTTGTTGTTGTACTCTTGACTTCCCAAGCTATCCAATTCTCATTTCCTCATCAACCTTCCTCCTAATTTTTTCACCAATAGCATCTTCATTACCTCCTCAAACGATTTTATTTCTTCTAGAAGGAAAAGAGACTAAAAAACAATTATGGATTCCTGCTAGACATCCCTATATTTTCGCTCCACATAACAACCTTGTAAGCCTTTATTTAACTTTACATGGGATGGCCTCAGATTCAGTTTGAATAGTCACATGGTCGTGGGATCTATATAGGATTATTTTTCTAGATGTGAAATGGCCATGGAGGTAAGCATGTCTCATGCTTTGTATGCCTTTATCCTTTTTTCTGTTTTCCCTTCGTGTGGAGTGTGAAGTTAGAATCCACTTTGATTCCCTACTTTTCTCTACATGCACTTGGATTTACTTGTTTTACAGAGTGTAGACTGCAAAGTACAAAGGTAACACTCCATCCTAATACTTTGACTAGATCACATATATCATCCTTTTTTCCATGCCTTTGTGCAGCCTAAAGCTCTACATATACTCATGTCACCATTTTTGAAGACTTCCATGAATTTCTCCAAGGAAATGATAAGTAGGATTCCACAAGGATTCAAACTTAGAATTTTTTAAGCCATGCAAAAGGACTTTGGATAAGGTCTAGATGGAGTCATTAAATCCATTAAAAATACAACATGAGCAGTAAACATCCATCTTTCCAATCTCGATAAAAAAAACCATTTGTCAATAGAGGAGTCACATATGAACATGATCCCATGTAAAATCCTCGATTGATGACCATAGTGGATTTTTTTTTATGATATTCATTTGACTCACTTGTACATAACTAGGATTTTATTTTAGATAATGAAGAATGTTGTAGTATAAGCTTGCCAGTTTCATCTGCATACACCATTTGAACAAGAAAAACATCATCCATACTATTTGTCCACATATAATTGGTATCGATAGTGTAAATAATTGAATCACTACCACAAGGATACAAGCAAGTCAACTCTAGGTTTCCCATATGGGATTCATCAATAACTTTGTAGATAATGATCTTTTCTAAACCATTTTATCCTTTAATAAGAGAAACTCTATCAAAGTTTGGAACATTGATCCTAAAATATTGCATAGATGAATGATAGTAGAGTTGATAAGATATCTCCATATCATTAAGTTGGACCTAAGCATGATTATCATTAGATGCATCATCGTCACTCCAACAACCATTTTTAGAAATTCTAGATAATTGTCATGACTTTTGTCATTGTATAGATAATTGTTGCTTCATTTTTAGTTTCTTTTCTCATATAGCATCCTCTTCAACAATCATTCAGAAGTGAATTATTTTTTTTATGTGGCAATGGATTACGATCTTCACTGAACATGATTAGGTTATAAATAGAAAAAATATACAATCATGATAGTGTGCCCAAATGGCCTACACATGTTATGCATTAAATCTTTAAATTGGGAAGAAATCCATCTATTTATATAAGAAAAATATAAATACTACCTTTAGTAATAACCTTCAATTTCTTTTCTTTTACAACTAGGGTTTTAATGTTACATTCATAATAAAATTGATTCCCCCTAACATATTTCTACATCAAATAATCAAGTGTAAAATTGATTATTGTGCATATACCATATCTAGTAAATAACTCTTATAGCTAACAAACCTTATAAGAATGTAACATAAAAAAACATAGTTTATTAGCAATTACAAAAATTAGACTTCAGGGAACTTGGATAAAGTTCCTTAAAATCCATTTTATATTATAAAACGAAAAATAACAACATTACACGGACCCAAAACAAAAAATTATATGTATATTTATCCATTGAGCAACTCTTTCTTGCATGTAACTTTCGTCCATATGAGAAACATTTCATAAAAACGCCCTTTAAAATATTAGAAAATAATCAACCCTAAACTTATTTTTAAGTCCATAATGTTTTCCTACAATAGTAGGTGTTAGTAACCAGATCTACAGGGTAAAATTTTAAATCTAGTGTCATTTTCTATCAAGACATGCTAAAAAACAAGTGCGCTGCCAGAGGCAAGGAATTCTTGCAGCGCAATGTCTCTTTGCAAGAGCATTTTAGTAGAAACCTGGTGTTGGTATTGCATCTTTTCATTATGATTCTTTGCAAAATATTGGGATTCTTGTCCTCGGGTTATATATAAGATTCAAATATTTCTTGTAAGGATATAATGCCGAGACCTATGTTGTAGTATTGAATTTCAAGGAGTGTTTTCCCTGTGATTGAAGGCATCAAAGGATCTATAATTTTTCAAGGCTTGAAGCATTGCTCTAAGCATCTTCCAAGAAATAAAGAAGAGTCAGCCTTTGGGATGAGGCTGAGATGCTGCAGTCTGGTAAATTTATTGACCTGGAGCCAAATGTGAATATTGAAAACTTTCCTATGCACTTGTATGAAAATTTGAAGGTCAACACTGGGCGAAATGCATTGTTGTCGCATAGAACAATCCAGATGTTGGCAGCGATTTAAAATTGATAGTTTGATGTTCAACCTCAAGATAATTGCGTTGGTCATGACAAGGGAAGTTTGCGGAACAGAGCATTCCAGATTCTACAGAAAAAGGCAGCAACTATAAATCATCACCAAATTTCAAATACACAATTAGCAGTCAAAGGTTCAAACTACATCCCAGATTTGTAGCAGTTCGATGAGCATTTTTCAGTCAGTCTTCTGACAGGTAGCAGAGCATCTAAAGATTTGCATTGTTTCCAGATTTTAAGGCATTGAGAGATTTTGTTGACAAGGAATATGTCAAGCAGAAGATGGCAGTCAAGAGATCAATGGAATTTTTGTTAGGAAAGTTGGCCCCAAAATCCTTGCAATAATAAGAATTTTCATTTATTTTTAGCTTATTGTTAGATATCTATTCCACAGAATTTGCAATAGTTAGTAAATATATTTTGTGATTCGTGGATGTAAAAAATTAGCTTTTAGGAGGTTTTTTTTTCAGCATGAGGCCCGAGAGAGGTACTTTGGGGCAGAAAACTGGGTGCGCTTTATTTTTAATCCGGAGGGCAGCTTTCCTTTTTCATATTTCAACATCGTAGATCCATGAAGATCTCGCTTATCAATTTGTTATCTTTGTCTCCATCTTATTTTTTCTTATCAATTTGTTATCTTTGTCTCCATCATATTTTTCCTCCTACTTGAATAAATTACAGTTTTTTCTGAGAATCAACAACTATCCATGGATTATAGATTCTTTAACCAGTGAGACTCATTATATCTATCTATTTGGGATATGTTCAAGTATTTTATTCATTTTTAAAAAGAGTTTATGTTAATCTAATATTCAATCTTATGGATTATACAAGTATGATTTGATAGTGATGCTTGTGTTTTCCATAGTTATTTTCCATATTCCTCAACTGATGCATGCTATTATCAGCCTCTTGTATGATAATAACTAGTTTAGTTTCCTTTAATTAATGATATACATCAAGAGACTCCATGCCCAATAGTTTTAATGTTTGACCAACTTATAAACTTTTAAATATAAACCATTGGAATAAGTGAGGTTCCCTAGCTTGCCTTCAACAGTTAAGAACAACTTTAGGAACTAACAGTAGGAATATATTTCCTATAAACAACTTCTTATATCATGTACCTTCAATAGCTAATGGAACCCAAATAGAAATACATCTAGGTCTAAAATAAAACACATCTTCCAAAATATATAGCCTTGTGCAAAAAAATAAAAAATTATCTTACAATGGATAACTATCATCTTTGTTCACAAGTTTTCCCTGCAATCTGATTTGGTGTGATCAAGGATCCATTGACATTATTTGATGAATGAATTTTTTTATGTGGGGCATCTAATGGACTTTGTTAAATTGGTTCTCTCATAGTTTTCACAGGTTTCTCTCTTCTTGTTTTCTCTAGAAGGGTATTCAACTTGGTCTATTGGCAGGGTTCTCTTTCAAAGTCCGTTCAAGCAGGGAAGATGACCTAGTTTGATCAAAGATTGTATAGTAAATGTGAAGTAGGATGGCCATGTCAAGTTGATGAGAATGATATCTGCAATGAAGATGTATTCTGGTATATAGATACATGTTTTTAAGGGAAGTAAGATCCACTTTTGGAATAAAAAATGTGAATTTAAGTGTTGAAATTATAATTGTTTTAAGGAATGAATCAGTAAGACAGAATCATCCATGGGTATAATTAGATAAAACATGAATTCCAAACTACTTACATATTAGCGGGTGTAGTAGTCCTTGAAAGAGTCAATCCATGGATGGGAGGTGATATTAGAACCTTGGTGAATGATAAAAATATATAGAGTGCTACAATATGTTGATGTTTTGGTAGTTGCGGGAGGTATTAACGTCCACGTGTAACCTATGACTTAGAATGGTGTAACACCCCCACGACAAGGCATAAAAATTTCATTCTCCTTGAGAGAACAATACCCTCATTAAGGGGTCTCTATTTCATTATGCTCTTCCAGGGCTTTCCAGCCACGACCTCCATGCTTTGAACCGAGCTTAGAACTAGAAAATATCCTCTTCTAAGTCTTTCAGTTTCTTCCATTCCCCTTATACTTGCATATGATTGTGAGTTGTTACCAGACGCAAAAACAACAAGCACCAAGACAACCAACGCATGAATTCCCCCCCTCCCGGAATGACAATTCTCCGAAGTTCACAATCCGACGCCACGTGTCCTTGGGGATTTCGACAGTCCTAATTCACTTTAGGACTTCAATGTTTGGGAGTCTCAGACGCTCACACAACCTTTCCTCCCAAGGTACTCCGTACCTGAAATTCTAGATCAAGCGCCATGTGTCTGTTGTAAATCAACATTTTAGTTTCATTTCTAGACTTCGACATTCAGGAGCTTCAGGCATTTCTGCAACCTTTTTCCCCCATAGTGTTTTGTTCTAGAGTCAAATATTGTATGCCACACGCCCTTCCCGATCAATGTTCATGGTTTACTTCGGGGCTTCGACATTCAGAAGTTTTTACCTCTCCACACTCACTTTCTCCCTAAAGGATTTCACCCGAAGTTAACGATCTATCAACGCGTGTCTCCCACGAATCAATGACTACAAATCACTTTGGGGCTTCGCAATTCGAGAGTTTCAAAGTACTCACCAACAGAAACAATTGTAGTGAAATCCTTCCAGAGTGTCAGATCTCTAGACACGCATCCCCTACTATCAATAGTCAGGATGAACTCCGACACTTCGACCTTCGAAAGTTCTCGCCTCTTGCCACAACTTTCCTACGAAGTGACTTTTCTATGAAGTGGCAGGTATTCTAACACCTATCCTCTGAGATCGATGGCTTAGGTGAACTCCAACCTCTGGGTCTTCGGGAATTCTCACTTCACACAATCCATTTTTCCCATGGTGCACTAAACCTCTGAAGCGAAGGATATGGTGCCACATGTCTCTTGGTGCCAATGGCTAGGATGGAATTTGACACTTTGGGAGGTTGAATCACTCCTCGACTGAAATCCCTTAGATTTGGTTAGAGCCGGGATGATGACGACCTAGATCCGATGGTTCTAATCTATCCATGTAGACCCTAGGTAAACAACTCACAACCTCCTCTCAGAGTCACATTGTTGCACCACTCTTGGCAACACCATCACTCGACAAGTGCCTTCCTACGTGCTCTCGATATGATACCCACCTTCCCTTAATTGAACGATTGAGAGGGGTCCCAAAGGATCCATAGATCCATGATCCATATTACTTCTCTACTTCATTCTTTGGTGGTTTTGGAATTACTAAGACTCTATTCTTCTGAAGCGGTTAACATCAGACTAACCACATCCTAGATCTGATGGTCAGGATGGCTCCTAAGCATCCTAATATCTAAGGCCTAGATTGACTTCGGGACTTCGGGACTTCGAGGATTTTACCTCCCTTATGACAAAATCGCTCAATTTTCCCAACTCGCAAAGTCTGAAGGACTCAAGGGGTTAACTATCGTTCTCTTTCCTGTATTCAACGGTCACAACAGACCTTGTCTCTTCCCAAACAAATCTTGTCCATTCGTCTTCCATATGAAGGAACCTTCCCCTTCGATAAAACTTCAATCTCGTTATCCTTCCTTAACTTTGTTAGCTCTAAAAGGCTTAAGAGCTTTTCACTCTTTCTATTGAACTTAACACTTAGAATAATTCTTCCGCACACCCCTTGCACTTGTTTATCAACCTAGAACTTAAGTGGTTCTTGTTCTCTGCCTTCCTGGCAGAGAGCCTCTGCATACGTGCATTATCTCTCTTGATATTTAACAGACTCCTTCCTCCAAGGGACTCAGAAGGACTAGGAGTGTCGACATGCATACATGAAATTGTGCCCAAGGTCGACAAACTCACAATTCGTGGCTCTAGCTTAATCCACAATAGGGCTCAAGCATTTACGAGTACAAGTCATGTCCAAACCATATAATTTCTTACTTTCCCAGTTACACAATCAAGCATAAATAAAAGGGATACAGTATAACCACTAAGCAATCATGCACATCCTTGAAAACATTCACAGTATATCCAATTTTATTATATAGTTACAACTCAATTACACAAGGTAAGAGAATACTTATCTATTACAAGTTCTAGCCAACTAAATGACCATGGGTGTGTCCCTTTCCACCCAACCATAAGCTCAGAGGCATTCATTCTTATCACTCTAGCCACCCCCGTGCCAACCCATGATATCACTAGGTAACTATGCCATCTCTCAGAGACCTTCTCTCTGTCACAGTATCTCTGTGAGGTTTATTATATGATTCCTCAGCATCAAGCTCGCGTTTGGGTCCTTCAGGTCGTGTTCTCTGCAATTCCTTTTGGTTCATGCATCTCCTGCGAAGCTTGCGCTCTCGTCATGTCTCTTCTTTACCATTCCCCTGTATGTATCTTACCTTTCTTATTTAGGAAGGTTTCTAACCTATCTTGTTCCTTCTATTAAAAGGAATCTCAGGTATGCAGGTCTCTCGAGTACTTCGGGTTGACAACCAATGTTTCCATTCATGGGGGTGGTTGATTGTTCAACCACTAGTCCTTTCCTTCATTAATTGATTCTTTCCTCTAGAGATATCATGACTCGTACTTCAAGACTTCACCCCTCTAACAGTTAGTTATGGGAAATTTAACAATAATACATTTACATCGTCTACATGCCTTTGCATGGTAATCCTATTTTATGATTAATCACAAGCTAGGGAAAACAAGGGTGTTACAATTCCCTCCCCTTTAAAAGGAACACCTTCCTCGGTGTTCTTTCTCAATAACAATTGTTATGAATTTCTCATCCAACTGCTTTAGAAATCTCGATCTTCTTTCATGGTCAGGCCATTTCCAAACTCTTGGCCTTCATCACCCATCTTCAATAAATTCTTGGACAACAAGCACATTAATAATAGTCTCGTGCGAATTTTTTTTACTGTTGCATAAAATTTCTTGGAAAATTTAATAATATAGCAGAATAATTATCTACACAGTTTGTGGATTTGTATCCACATGGTTGTCTTGTTATTGAGGCTCACTGTTTTTCCTTGACATACCCATTATTTGTATGATCCCAATAGCTTACCAGAACTATCAAGGTCTCCTCTTCCTTACGGTCACTCACCCTCCAGGCCAAGGCTCAAGCATACCCTTCTCTGCTATATAGTCCCTCAAGTGATTCGTCTTGCCTTGCCAAGGTTTTCTCACACAGGAAGAACTATCCATCATGTGCATAATCCCAATCAATAGTTTACAAGAACTATCAAAGTCTCCTCTTCCTTGCAGTCACTCACCCTCTAGGCCTAGGCCCAGGCATCCCCTTCTCTGCTATATATTTCCTCGGGTGATCCATATTGCCTTGCCAAGGTTTTCTCGCACAGGAAGAATTCCAAAGACTTTATCGAGCCTTACAGTCGAGGTGTCCCTCGGAATTTCTCTACTGAGGCATACCTCCAGGATGTGTTACCTCAACACAACATATTCTAGGTGACCATGGCTTACCGCGGGGTTATCATGGCTCAACAGTATCCATTTTTCATGATTTTATAGCTTTACAGCCTTAATTTGTCCTTTCTGGACAAATCTTTTCTTCTCACTTGTATCACATGCATGCAAAAATTCATGAGACATCATCATAAATTTTAAATTCAAAATTTTCTTTTAAATCTGTTATCCATGGATTTCCAAATTCCACATTTTCTTTTCATATTTGTTTTGCATAGGAACCAAATTCATAATTAGGGGAATTTCCTTCTGATAGCAGTTTGGCTCAACAAGAAATTGGTCTTCCTTATGGGCTTACAACGCTGCCATATCCAAGACCCCTTTGCTTCCTGCACTTTCAACTTCAGTCAGCCAAACAAATTGTTAGTTTCCCATGCACATATATTTTCATTGCACCTTTATAACGTCATCACAAACAATTCTTAAATTGTGCATGCTAACATTCCAATCAAATTTATCTATTTGTTGACACAAGATAAAGGAAATTTCATTCCTTATAGTGCATGCATCAGTTTAGTATATATATTCAAGACCATGCATACTAACAGTTCATCACATCTATATAAACATGAAAAGGGGATCTCATTCCTTGCCTATGCCTCATTTCAACGTGATTCAACATTTCAAAGGATTTTAACAAATGTGCCAATATTCATGGCCACATTCATACCCAATGCACTCTTGCATTGATCTCAAGTTTGTCACACTTTATAACAGACTCTTGGCCATGGTGTGTTGGAATTTAAACAACCTCTTCACCATATGGCTTATTCATTTTCATTCACTCTTACAACAGAACCATGCTTCCTGCTATAGGCCGATCATGATCCCAAATCAGTACACATGAAACTCAAAAGTTTCACATGAATATCTTTAAGCATGATTCATTAATTAGTAACCAGGGTGCCAACACTCATGGCCACCCAAATTTTTTTTCCTTCAATGCTTACATAATGTAAGTAAAACATTGGAAGACCCTCCTTCCTTACCGAAAAACCCATTGTCTGCCATCTTATGCAATAGGCATTCCCTCAATGCATTCCATGCATCGTGCTAACTATGAGCACCTTTATTCCCATAGAACCAGTCCCCACGACTATAGTCTAACGTAGAGTGATAAACTCTACCTTCCTTGACTGGCCTGGATGAACTATGTTTCCTCTCCTTGCAACCAAGAGCTTTGACCTCATCTGTATTCTTTCTCAGGTGCTACCCCTTCGGTTCCCATGTCTAGGTGCTACCCCTTCGGTTCCCATGTCTAGGTTCTATGATACTACCTAAACCCCTTGTCTGCAAATTGAAGGTATAGATCCATTTTTCCACAGATTCAACAGCTGCAAGGGATTGTGGAACCTCAACTAGATCGCAATTTAATTCTCCTTCTGACCTCCCAAATGAATATGGTTCGTTCGATCTACAATCGGATCCCAAATTCAAAACAACGATATATTGAATTTAAATTATGGGTACAAGTATCGACATTAACCCGTGTGCATATACAATCTCTGCAATGATCGCAGGTCATCGATCATAGCCCTCGATTGATTTTAGCCACACGATTTATAGATAATAATAATGCCAACATAGAAATGTTTGACCAAGAAATTAGATGGAGAACTTGATTTTCCAAATCTAACCACCGAACCCAATCACAGTACGAGTTTACATGGCATTACCACGTGGGTTCCTTGCAGGTACACCCACTGATCATTGGCATATCAATGATTCACAGTGATTGCGGAATCCCCAACATACTCACTCTTTATCAGAGAATTCAATCCTCGAAATATGAAAAGTGCCTGCTCAACTCTTTTAATCATGGTCATTGATCATCCACCCCAATGAGATCAACGGTGTAGGTTGATTGTGGGCTATGAACTAGTGCACTTGTCAATTCTACCTTCATGCCCCACAATGAATATAGGTCGTCCAACTATGATTGGACCCCAACCCCAAAACAAAACTATATTGAAATTAAATTGTGGGCACAGGCTCCGTTGTTAACCTGTGTTCCTATTTGATATCCATA
>JASDQU010108455.1:118794-130809 GCA_032191745.1 Picea mariana | reverse complement strand
AGCACTCAATGACAATCAAAATAATGCAGGGAAGTAAGAAATAGAACATTCAACATCATTCAAACATATGAGATACACAGAGACAAATATTTCTTGAGGAAACCCATAAAGGGCAAAAACCTCTTCTTATTTATATGATAAGTAATCTTTACATTATGTACATTATCATACTTATGAGCACCAACTCATTTTGAGACTACAACCTCTATTTTGCAAGCTGCAACTTGCTAAGAGCACCAACTCTCTGTTTTCTCTAGCACCTACTAGAAGGAAGCACCAACTCCCTGGTTTCTCTAGCACCCACTAGAAGGAAGCACCAACTCCCTGGTTTCTCTAGCACCCGCTACAAGGAAGCAAGAACTCCTTAAGTGTTCCAGCACCAACTGGATGGAAGCACCAACTTCCAGTCACATAGGCACCAACGTGTATAACAGAGAAAAACAGTTCTCCCTTGCACCACCATGCCCACCCTGGTTTCTTTGGCTGCAACCAGATGGAAGATATAAATCCCTGTGTTCAAGCACCCACTTGAACCTCTGAGGACAAAAATCCTCCCTAGCACCTCCCTACCACCCTGAAATATAAAGTTTTCTATATATATATATATATAAATTTATCACAGTGATACAGTATTTATCAATGGCTTACCAGTCTCATCAGTGCTCTACTCTACCTGAATCAGTGTCTTCCTACACACCTTCCTTACGCTTTATGTTCTTCTTCCTTTTATGCTCTGTGTGCCATGTCCCTTCTATGCACCATTCCTCTTCTATTTATTTCAACTACTGCCCACTTCCTCTTTCTACATGCCTGAATCACTCTCAACAACAACCCCCATCTCTTCTTCGTTCTGCATTCTTATAGTCTCTCTGCACCTTGTGCATCCTATATGCACAATCCTTCTACATGCTCTACACACCGCCATTATTTTTCACATCGGAACGTTCACTCTACTCAACATTGCCACTACTTCACCCCCTTGAGCATCAACACACTCTGTTTGTTCTGCATGTTCTCCTCGTGTCGAGTCCTCTTCCTGATAATCATGGCAATTCCTCATCTTTTCTGGTGGTTATGCCCATGCATTCAACATTACTGGGTGTTATGCTAAGATTCCTTAGCCTGTCTAGTAGTCGAGACTCTTCGTCTTCTCTATCATAGTCGAGCTCATCCTCCCTGTTGCAGTTATAGGCTTCAACGCTCTTCCATATTTCAATCGCCTCTATCAATAGTCTTCATTCCACTGGTAGATGCCTTGAGACTCTTCATCTTCTATGGCGATCACCCTAAAGTCTCTTCGAGTCCTCTGAAAGAAACCATCAATCGTTTCTAGCAATTACACTGTGAATCTATTGAGCCTTGTGCCTTTGGCACCTTTCACCTTTCCTTTCACATGTGGCCTTAGGTAGTGACCACAACCTACACCAAATAGTGTTTTCGCATTTCAGCATTTCGGCATTTCGGCATTTCGTATGTTGCAAATTCCTGTTGCAAGGCATCTCGACTCTTCAAGTCGTGATATCTGAAATGGAGCTTGGTTGCACCAGATTCTTCCTCCATCTTTTGCAGATGTGACTACTGGCTATGACCACAGCCTTATTCGAAACTACATTTCGCAATTTCGCGTTTCACAAATTTTTTGCGAGTCACTCTGACTCTTCCAACTCCCAATCACGAAATGGAGCCTTGCAACTTGTAAGCTCCTTCCTTCACATGCCCACAATTGTGACCAATCATTTATCCATAAAGTGCTTTGGCGATTTTTCATTTCGACATTCCTGTGGTGAAGTGTTTCAACACTTCCAACTCCCGGTATCCGAAACTTGCACCAAAAGGTGTTTTTTGCATTTCGGCATTCCGACATTTTGGTATTCCTGTGGTGAAGTGTTTCAACACTCCAACTCTCAGTATTCGAAACATGCACCAAAAGGTGTTTTTTTCATTCCGGCATTCTTGTGGTGAGATATCTTGATGCTCCATGTTGCGGTCCTCGAAACTCTTAAATGGAGTCTTTGTTGATGGGCCTGTTTTGGGATTTCGACGTTTTGCATTTCGAAACTTTGGGACTCCTATGATGAAGAGTCTCGACTCTTGACTCCTCCAACTCCCGGTATCCGAAACTCCGAAATGGAGATTAAGTTGTGGTTTGATGTGCCTGTTTTGGGATTTTGGCATTTCGCTTTTTGCAACTTCGGGACTCCTATGATGAAGAGTCTTGACTCTTGACTCCTCCAACTCTCAGTATCCGAAACTTTGAAATGGAGATTAAGTCCACTAGCTTCTGATCTTTCCATGCCATCATCGTTGTTGATTTTCCTTGCCTTCATGTTTTCCATTGTTGTCTCCTAACTGTAAACCTACCAACGTCGCTACTATTCTTTCCTGTAACCATACCTTCATCGTTGTTGTTCTTGCCATCAATAACTGTAAGAATGCTATTGTTATTGTTGTTCTTTCCTGTAAACATGCCATCGTTGCTTCTGTTCTTGCCATCAATGACAAGCATGCTCTTCTTGTAAACATGCCAACAATCTCCCCCTTTGGCATTGATGGCAACCTTGAATGGATGTGCTAATCTGTTTGGACCTCCAACTATAGCATCCACTCTGGACCACTCCTTTTCTCTCCCTTTGACATCAATGTCAAAGAAACCATGCTCCCCTTGAGCTATTGTAGTATTTTTTGGAGGTATCAGATATTTAATCAATACAAACTCCCCCTAAGAGGATGGACTCGCTCAGGTGTGAGATGGGATGACACCTAGATTCTGTTGGAGATATTCAAATGGTCTCTTGGCTAGGGGTTTAGTAAATATGTCTGCAATTTGTTCTGTGGTTGGAATGTTATGGACTTGAACAATCTGATTGGTGACCTGCTCTCTCAGAAAATGGTATTTTATGGGAATATGCTTGGTCTTGGAGTGGAATACAGGATTCTTGGACACACTGATGGCACTAGTGTTATCACAATGAATTAGGATTAGTGTAGTGTATTTAACCTCCAAGTCTGCAAGTGTCTATATCATCCATAATACTTGAGTGCAACAGGTAGCATCAACAATTTAGTCTGCCTCTATAGTTTATAAAGAAACAGAACCGTTCCTTTTACTCAAACATGCTACTAGAGAATCTCCTAAGAATAACGCACCTCCACTCGTGCTTTTCCTTTCATCCATGCAGTTATCCCAATTAACATTTGAGTAGACTGATAATTGAAAACTATGATTCTTAGGATACCATAGGCCATAGTTCATTGTTTCTTTCAAATATATGAATATCCTTTTGACAGCTAGCAAATGACTCTGTTTAGGTGTAGACTGATATCTTCCTACCATTCCAACAACATGCATTATGTCTGGGTGAGATGTTGTGATGTACAACAGGCTACCTATCATTGACCTATATGAACTTTGATCAACATCAGGTGAGTCATCATCCTTGCTTAATTTGCATCTAGTAACCATAGGTGTTCCCATAGGTTTAGAATCTTCCATTTGAAACCTTTTCAACATTTCTCTTAGATATTTTTTTTGAGAAATGAACATCCCTTCAGACCTCTAAGTAATTTGCAGACCAAGAAAAAATGGCATTTCACCTATCATAGACATTTCAAACTCAGTCTCCATGGCAGAAGCAAACCATTGTACCAATGAATCCTTATTACATCCAAAGATGATGTCATCTACATAGACCAACACGATGAGAAATTCATTATTGTTGTGCCTCCTTTGCCACCTAGATGGAAAAAATAGAGGTTCTTACAAGCTTAGTTGGGTTAGCTAAGAAGGACAACTGTAAGGGAAAGGGTTAGAGAAAGAAATATAAAAGAACAACTAAGAATTAAACTAATAAATAAAATAACAACTAAAATAGTGAGCATAGGGACATAAGAACAAAAAAACCAATAAGATCCATGTCACCAATGGTAAGGTTTATATCAATGAAAGCAAACAACAAGAAGAAAGAGGACTATGCGTCCCTTCTTCCTCCAAGGGAGGGATCTTAGACCCCCACAAATAAGCTCTTCTTACAACTTTGAATGAAATGGTGAAAGAATTACAAGCTAATCCACTCAAGAGGTGAGATGGATTGCCCAATGTAATTGTGCTAGTATACTCTTGATGAGAATAGAGGATTCCTCAAGAGAATAGTAGTAGCATAAATTTGCTATTGAATTTCTTAAAAATGAAGTGCACCCATGGCCTTGTTTTATAGCACCTCTTTGAGGTATTGTGCAACCAGCTTGTAGTGTGAAAAGAGGCTAATTAGGGCATTTTTAGGTCTTTGACCAGCCACCTAGTCAGATCCAGTCGAGATTTGAGTGTCAAGTCAACTTGGAAGATGAACCAGAAGTGGGTGGGAGGCCAAACAATCTCATAAATACATTGTTATTAGATGTGCACATCTTTTAGTGACCACAATCGTGCATCATGCGCATGTGCGCTTTTCCTGCGGTTCTGAATCTCCCATGTGCGTGCATTCCCTGTGTAGTCATAACACACTTTAATTTTATCACTGGTTGTATAGTTTTGGACCTTTTGGAAATTCTTTTGTGGTAATTTTGGTCCATGGGTGACCTCATAACTGTTTGATGATGCTAGATTCTTGTAACCATTTGCGGACGAAATTTCAATGATAACAGATGCCCCCTGATGGATGAGGTTAGGAGCATACGTATAGTCAAAATTCATCAATGTTTCTTCTACTGAGAGTGTCATTGTAAGAGAGAGTGATAGTGGGATTGTCAAGAGTTACCCGTTGGGGGGAGAAGGGAACCTGTAGAACCCAACCTTCCATAGGGTGTGTAAAAATAAATTGTGTACAAACGAGGCGAGTATGCCCCATGATCATGTCATGTAACTCAAAAAGGAATGATGTGTTGATGTAGACAATTTCAGCGCCCTTAGGGGCCATTTTGATAACGGTAAAAGACAATTCTGTGGAGGAACATACTCTGAACAGTAGGCAGTGAAATCTGTAAGAAATATCACGGATTTTGTAGGCATTGATAGCCCATCCAAGTTCATAGGTTTTCGGAAAATATAAGAAATAACTGCAATAGTCGCAAAGTAAGACCCACCATAACATGAGAAAGTGTTGAAGTCGAATGTTACGGGGGTCAATGACAGTAGGGAGAAATTGTGGTTCTCCCTGTGCCATCCGAGACCTCTAATTGGAAAGGTAATCAAAGTCAAGATATTGTTGCCCTTATGGAAACTGTGCTAATGTCAACAAAAAAGGGGGATGCGACTCCAAGAAGAAAAGGGCTTCATGAAATATACTAGGTGAGGTTAGGAACTAAGGAGGTACATGGATGAAATCAAGATGTATGGAGACTCAAGACTGCCCTTGGTTGGGGCTATGTGCGAAGTATAAGTGGCCACAACCGTTCAACTAGGTTGAGTGTCAAGGGGACAACAAGACATGAGATAAGTTGTGCCAGAGGCGGGACAAAGTGAACAAAATCAGAGGGAAGAGTTAAGTGGCCTGTGGGATAATTGGAGTATATGGAAAATGTCAACAGGGGTAGATGATAAGGAGTGCCCCAACCAATGGTGACATAGGTTGCATTTTCCAAAAAAAGGAAGAAGGTCGTCAATGGTGAGGACAAAAAGATATGTAAATCTAGGAAGCAAAGGCTTTTTACAATGTACGAAATAAATAAAGAATAATTTGGGATGGGTGTACAAATATAGAAACGAGTGCCCTAATGTAATATGGTTGGGCTGGTTAAGGCACAATTTTCTTAGAGAATTGGTGGAGGGTGGGGGGCCCATGGGTGGGTTTCTGTATGAGGTAGATGAAATGGAGAGAAATTTGCAGATGGTCAAACTGATTGTGGATGAAATGGAGGGTTCATGATACTGCAGAGGTGCAGTCAAAATAAAACCTTAAGAAGATAATCTAGGAGTCCATTGAGAAAACTAACAAAATGAGGAGAAGGAGTATGTGGCTGATTCACGACATGATGTAAGACTATCGGGACTCCCATCCCTAAAGGTTTGAAAAAACAACATCAGTGTCAAAGTGCCAAAGGGTGCTATGAATGGGACAACTCATGTGGGGGAGAGTACTACTAGGTGACAGTGCCTAAGATGCAATGGAGGTGTCGATATTGTAGAGTCGGAGATGGGGATCCTAAAGGAAAATTTCAGAGGGTGTGATTGGAGATGCAATTGAGATTCAGAGGGAATGTTTACATGTCAGTGTTTATTATATACTTTAAAGGGTTGTGTTGATGTATCATGACCAAGTACTTGCACACATGAAAACCAAATACCTGACGTGAACAATATCTGAAGAGAATCGAACATACAAGTATTTATGTGATAATTTTGAACATGAGCATGTGTACCTAGACGGGGTATGAAAAAAATGGTGCCTCGGGGGCTAAGGATAAAAAACAGCCCAGGGACTGTCTTGATGTTGATGATGGGATGTTGATCCCGTGGCTAAAGAGAGATTAAAAAATGGACACCTGGAGATCCCGGATTGGTGTTTGGAAGTTTGGCGGAAAGGCCTATATATAGCTGTAGAGCCCATATTGCCACCTCATTTGTACTTGCTGCCAGAGTGACTGGAGTCACCAATCTGTTGTGCCTCCTTTGCCACCTAGATGAGAAAAACAGAGGTGCTTACAAGCTTAGATGGGTTAGCTAAGAAGGACAGTTGTAAGGGAAAGGGTTAGAGAAAGAAATATAAAATAACAGCTAAGAAATAAACTAAGAAATAAAATAACAAGTAAACTAGTGAGCATAGGGACATAAGAACAAAAAAACCAATAAGACCCATGTCACCAATGGTAAGGTTTATATGAGTGAAAGAAAACACCAAGAAGAAAGAGGACTATGAGTCCCTTCTTCCTCCAAGGGAGGGCTCTTGGAACCCCACAAATAATCTCTTCTTACAACTTTGAATGAAATGGCAAAAGAATTCCAAGCTAATCCACTCAAGAGGTGAGATGGATTGCCCAATGTAATGGTGCTAGTATACTTTTGATGAGAATAGAGGATTCCTCAAGAGAATAGTAGCATCATAACTTTGTTATTGAATTGCTTAAAAATGAAGTGCACCCATGGCCTTGTTTTATAGAAACTCTTTGAGGTATTGTGCAACCAGCTTGTAGTGTGAAAAGAGGCTAATTAGGGCATTTTTAGGTCTTTGACCAGCCACCCAGTCAGATCCAGTCGAGATTTAAGTGTCAAATCAACTTGGAAGCTTAACCAGAAGTGGATGGGAGGCTAACCAATCTCATAAATGTGTCGTTCTTAGATGTCTGCGGCTTTTAGTGACCACAATCGCGCATCGTGTGCATGTGTGCTTTTCCTGTGGTTATGAATCACGCATGTGCACGTGCACCCTGTGTAGTCATAGCGCACTTTAATTTTATCACTGGTTGTATAGTTTTGGAGCTTTTGGAAATGCTTTTATGGTAATTTTGGTCCATGGGTGACCTCATAACTGTTTGACGATGATGGATTCTTGTAACCATTTGCAGACGAAATTTTAGTGATAACAATTATCTTCTATTTTGATATATAGATTGTTGTCAAATGTTCCTCTCTTGAACCCTTTGTCTTTGAGATACGTATCTAGTCTGTGATACCAGGAACGAGGGGCTTGTTTTAACCCATATAAATATTTCTTTATCTTCCATACTAAGTCAGGGTTATCAGACAGTTCGAAACCCTCTAGTTGTTCCATATAGACTTCTTCATTTAAATCTTCATTTAGAAAAGATGACTTGACATCCATTTGATAGACTTTAAACCTTTTATGACAAGCATAGGCAAGAAATATTCTAATAGCTTCTAATCTTGCTACGGGCACAAATGTTTCATCAAAATCCAGTCCTTCTATTTGAGCATAGCCTTTATATACCAATCTTTCTTTGTTCCTGACAACTTGTCCCTGCTCATTCAACTTATTCTTAAAGATCCATTTGGAACCAATGATATTTTTACATTCAGGTCTATGAACCATCTCCCACGTATTGTTTTTCTCAATCTAATCAAGTTCATCATTCATTGCTTTAACCCAATGGTCATCTTTGCTAGCTTCATTAAAATTCTTGGGTTCCAGCATGGATATGAGATCTATATGTGATTGCTTGGTGTTTTTTATTATCTTTCTCCGGGTTTGTACACCTTTGTATTTTTCACCAATTATCTGACTTGCGAGATGATTCTTTTGAGTGATTCTGGAGGAGGAATTTGAAGTTTTCTACTTATTTGAGTTCGTCTGAGTATCTATGTCTTCATATGATTCAGATTCTTCATTTTCTGATTCTTGGACCTGTTCATATTTAGCTTTAGTTGTGTCCTCTGTAGAGGACTCATTATTGTACACCTCTCTTGTTGGGAATCCTTCATCAACTTTTATGTCAATACAGTCAACCATTTTATGCAGCCTCTTATTATAGCTTATGTATCCTTTATTGTTTGTAGCATACCCTAAGAAGATACCTTCATCATCCCTGTCATCATATTTTCCAAGGTTCTCATCATTATTCTTATGTAATATTTACTCCCAAAGACTTTAAAGTTTTTAATTGAAGCAGGTCTGCCATACCACAGTTCATAAGGTGTCTTGTCACTTTGTGGTCGGAGATGGTCTTTGTTAAGAACATGGACTGCTGTGTGTATTGCTTCTACCTAGTAGGTTTGACCAATGTTCTTCTCATTCATCATTGACCTAGCCATTTGCTGCACTGTTTTGTTTTGCCTCTCAACTACTCCATTTTGTTGTGGATTTCTTGGGATTGTGTATTCTCTCTTGATCCCATGCTTATCACAGAATTCCCTGAAATCACTTGACATAAATTCTCCTCCTCTATCTAATCTTACTACCTTTAACCTATTGCCTGTTTGATTCTCAGTTAAAGCCTTAAATATTTTAAACTTCTCAAATGCTTCAACTTTTTCCCTGAGAAAGGCAACACAAGTAATTTTGGAGTAATCATCAATAATCAGCATGAAGTAGTTTTCTTTCCTTGTGCCTTCCTGTCTTGATGGTCTACATAAATCCATATGAACTAGTTGGAGTGGTTTCTTTGTTAAAGTAGAGCTCTTGGACTTAAATTGTGTCCTGGTTAGCTTTCCCACTTGGCAGGGTTTACGCATAGAATCTTGGGGCTTTGATATTCTCGGAAGATCTTTTACTGCCTCAAGATTTTTGAGCTTGATTAACTGGTCAAATTTTATATGTCCAAGTCTCCTATGCCATAACCATATTTTATTATGTTTTCTTAGATGACACTCTTCTCTATCTTATTTAAGCACATATACATTATTTTCTGTCCTTATGCCTTTGGGCATCACTTGTCCTGAGTTTATATACTTTATCTTGTAGTCCTTGGACGTGAACACCACTTCACATCTCCTATCACACATTTGACTTACACTGAGTAGATTATGTTTCAGCCCATCTACGAGTACAACATCTTCGGCTTTTCCTTTTCCATTACTTAAACTCACCATCCCTTTACCCTTTATTTTACCTAGAGCATAATTTCCAAAGGTTAAGTTTCCTGATTTTCTTTCACATAGAGATAGAAACTTACCTTTGTCTCCTGTCATTTGTTTGGAGAATCCACTGTCTATATACCAAGGGTTCATTTGTATTTGAGCTAACAACACTAATCCACACTTGTCACTTTCTTTCTTCTTCCAAACCTTGACATTTTCAGTAGGGGAATTCAAATCTGGTTCATAGTTCCTTAAGCAATAGTCAATAGATTTATCTCCATAGTTATGATAGATGTAACATTCTGGTTCATCAAATAAAGGATCATAATGATTGTTATGCTTAACCTGTGTCTTTTTCCCATCCATCAAGTGATTTGCAGTCTGTGGTGGTTTGACTTGGTTGTCTCATCCTTTGTTGTGGCAGATATATATACCTTGAATGTCTTTATTGCTCATAATTTAATTTTAAAAAATAGTTTACAACTTTATGACCAAAGTTAGAACAAAAGAAACAATATCCATAGAAAAATGTTGGTACCTGGAAAATGGTTGTCTTCTTTGAGAAGGTCGATTTCTTCTATGTTGATGATTTCTTTGAATAGAGAGTACATTATTTCTCTGATCCATAGTTTTAGTTCTGGTACGTCTTTCATTACTCTTCCTGGGTAGATGATTATCTTGTTTTGTTTCTGCAAGTTTTTTGTTGTCATAGATGGTATATTTGACAAACTTGATGGGTTCTTTGTTGCCTAGTTGATCACTACTTGATCCCTCTTCATAACCCAGACCTATTTTCAGCTTTGGGTTTCTTTGCTGATTCGGAATGGTGGCCAATTCTTCTAATGCTTTGATACTTGACATATTCTCATGATACAAGGCTTGAATCTTCTCCAACTCTTTCTTGGTTTTCACTACTTCTTTTTCTAGAGCTTCACATCTTTCCTTTTTTTCTGATAACTGTTGTTTCAGAATGTCTTCAATTTTCTTTGCCTCTTCTAACTCCACTTTTAGTAGGGCAAAGTCTTCATCAGGTTGTTTACTATCTTTCTCAAATTGTATCAGCAATTTGTTTTTCTTTCTGTTCTTAATTTTGAGTATGTTAATTTCTTCCAAAGCACTGGTTAATTCACCTTCCATATCCACCATAGCTTCTTCATCATCCATTTCACCTCCTGTGTGTTCATCATCAAAATATCCCATATCCATAAGCATAAAATCATTTAGTTTATCTTCAATAAAGGATTCATTGTCTTCATCATCTGAAGGATCATCATCATTGTTTACACAAATACTTTTCTTTTTAAAATTATTCTCTTTAAAGAAATTGATGTGTTTGTGCTTCTCCTCATCATCAAATGTCTAATCCTTTCTTTTGTGAGGACATTTATTTACAAAATGGCCTATATTACCAAAGTTGAAACATTTGAAAGGCAGTTTACCTTTGTATTTGCATGATCCCTTCTTTAGTCTCTTCACAAATTTTGCTTCAATCTCATCAGGCTCAGAATCCTCATTCTTGTCTGCCTTAAATGATGCTTCTCTAGAGGTGGGTTTATCTTTAACTATTATCATTTCATATGCAATCAATGTTCCTATAAGTTGATCAAAATCCAATGTTTTTAGATCATTAAGTTCTTCTATAGTAGAGACCTTCGGGTTGAACCTATCTGGTAGAGATCTCAAAATTTTCTGAACTAAAGAAGGTTCCTCAATTTTTTCACCAAGTGCTTTCATTGAATTTACCAGTTCTTCAACTCTCAAAAAGTATTTTCCAACAGTTTCATCTTCTTTCATATTTAGTTGTTCAAACTATACTCTGTAGGTTTGAAGCTTGGCCTCCTTTACCTTCTCATTACCTTCATAAATGCTAATGAGTTAGTCCCACATTTCTTTGGTAGTTCCTAGGTGCATAACTTTTATGAATTCTTCTTCTGCAAGCCTACTCAAGATAGTATTCATAGCCTTAGCATTGAAGATAAATTCTAGCTTGTCATCCTTATTAGCTAGTACAACTAGCTTTACATAACCAATATCTACCACATCCCAGACATTTGCACCTAAAGCCATTATGTAGGTTCTCATTCTATCTTTCTAGAAGGAAAATTTTGTTCCATTGAACAGAGGGGCCTTATTGGTTGAATTTCCTTCATGGATTGACATTTTTAAGCTCTAGGATCTACCCTTAGATAAGAGGGGTTGGCTCTGATACCAATTGTTGGACAATTGAGAGGCGGGGGTGTGAATCAATTGTTACTGTGCTTAAACAATTATGCTTATTTTAAACTCCTTACAGAGCACTCAATGAGAATCACAATAATGCAGGGAAGTAAGAAATATAACATTCAACATCATTCACACATATGAGATACACAGAGATAGATATTTCTTGAGGAAACCCATAAAGGGTAAAAACCTCTTCTTCTTTATATGATAAGTAATCTTTACATTTTGTACATTATCATACTTATGAGCACCAACTCATTGTGAAGCCACAACCTATGTTTTGCAAGATGCAACTTGCTGAGAGCACCAACTCTCTATTTTCTCTA
>JASDQU010108455.1:90893-101948 GCA_032191745.1 Picea mariana | reverse complement strand
ACATTCCCCTTAATCTATCATTCAAAACAAAACTTTCATGGTTTTCACTTAATCTTGGCAAGTGCAATTCTTTCCTTACATATCACTCATCAAGGCAGACATACTATGCCTTTAGTATACCTATATTCTTACATCATACATGTGCATCACTTTCACGTTTAATATCATTTATACCTAACTAGTATTACTATCAGGCTTCATATCAATAATCTTCACAATGAATTAAATCCATGCATTCAAGCATAAACACACACAAAACTAACCAAACATTCATCATGCAAGCTCATTGCTTGCACCCTTTTTCCATGTCATACATGCACATGGACATATCAGACTTATAGATCCTCCTCCAAGGATATTGTTGTAATCCTTATGACAAATCTCATAGGGACACTCAACACCAAGCTTCCCTCTCAGTTGAGAGCTTGCAACCATTCACAATATATCCACCTGGCAGTTTAGCAGACATAGTCATAAGTATGTTTCCCTTTCTATGCAATAACAAATTAGCAAGAAAAACACTCTTGCCTTAATTTCCATAGAACATTACCCAAATTATAAATACAATATGGGAAATTAAAACCTTTCTCAAGGTAACAGGACAACCAATTTGGCCTCCAACTGGTCTTGATCAACAGATCTCTCAATCAAGGAGATCCTTTTCTAGATTCCCTTTACTAGGGTCCAACTATACCTATATGGATACCATCCACCAATGGATTGTAGAAATTTCAATACACTTAATGTAGTTCCTGTGATTCTTTTAATCTAATAATTATATACCACTATTAAATACATAATCACTTCTACTAATATTCTTGTGGAAATTAAACCACGGTCACAAAGTGAAATATCAAGAACACATAACACAGAAGTTTTCCGGGAAAGCATAAAGATAAAAACCCCACTATCATATATTATGTATATCATGGATCATGAAACAATCTCATACAAAACTCTAATCCAAGAGCTCTTAGTACAATACAATCATCTCACACTGTCATACAAAAATCAGCAAATACATGTGCCAACTCTTTGCCTCCAAACAACCTGCCTCCTCTGCATAATCCCTGCAATTATAATTCTCACAATGAATTTGAATTGCCTAGTTTGCACATGCTCATGAGCATATCCACTGCATGTGTGATTGCATGAGTGAACTTCACTCAAATCACAACCGATAGACAAATTTTCCCTTTCACCTATTATCTCAACTGGGTCTCCACTAGATCTGACATGCATGTAGTTAACAATGGTAAATCTTCAGTTGCATGTGATATCACTGATTGTGAATTAATTAATAATTAATCCACTGAACTCTCACTAGTGCAAGTTTAGTTACAACTAGTACAACTGGGCCTAACTCACTTAACTGAGTTAAACTACTTTACAACTCACATAACTACACTTATAACTCTGTTACAACTTCAAGTCACCTCTATGTCTTACCAGCCAATCTTTGAACTCGAATTTTCCATAGTTAACTGATTTTCCATTTCAGTTAATTATTTCAAGTAATTATGAGATAATAGATTAATATTTATTGTCCAATTTATTCAAGGGAAAAGTAAATTAGACACATGTTTCTTGTTGACTTTTAAACACTACCTCTCAACAATAAAGGGATTATCCTTCACCCCAATCCTGTCTTTATGATATTTGAATTTTCTCCTAGTGAGAACCTTCGTTAGAATGTCTGCATCCTGATCTTCTATAGGAATGTATTGAAGACTCACGATCTTCCACTACACACAATATCTAAGATGATGATACCGGATATCTATATGCTTAGATCTATCATAAAACAAGGGATTAATCGAGAGTTTAATGCAACTCTGATTATCACAATGAATAACTGTTGGATCTAAATGAGAACCAAACAAACCAGCCAAGATCTTTCTCATCCAGATAGCCTCACATGCAACTTGACTCGCTGCCATGTATTCTACTTTCATTGAACTGAGTGCCACAGATCTTTGTTTCCTATTGTACCAAGAAACAATTGTAGATCTGATACTAAAGATACCCCCTGATGTGCTCTTTATGTCCATTGGGCTACCCACCCAATCTACATCCATGAAGCCATGCAACTTCACCTCATCCATCTATTTGTACCATAATCCATACCCAGATGTTCCCTTTAGATATCTCAGGATATGCTTACCTACCTTCCAAAAGAGTTTGGTAGGCTTAACCATCTCTTGACTTAGTTGGTTAACCGCATAGCAAATGTCCGATCTCGTATTCACTAAATACATTAGCGAACCCACTAACTGTTGATAGGCAGTAGCATTCACTACCTCTCCAGAAGTAGCATCCTCTTTCCTCCTGTTTCCTGGAAGAGGAGTATCCATGGGTTTGTAGCCCTCCATGTGAAACTTACCCAGTATCTCCCTTGCATACTTTCCTTGAGACACAAAAATTTCACCATATCACTGCCATATTTCCAATCCAAGGAAATAATGAAGAAGGCCCAAATCCTTCATCTCAAACTCCTTTGCAAGGTCCTCCTTGCATGAGTGTATCAACTACTCATCACTAGTTAGTATAAAATCATCAACATAAAGAAAAATGATTAAAAGCTTACCCTCCACCACTAATTTGTTGACCAGCCTTGGGACAATTTCCCATGCACTATTTTTGACAATGGAGTCATACTACTCTACCATAGCATCAACCCAAGTGGGATCCTGCACTGCTTCTTGAAAGGAAGATGGTTTAGTCACAATACATTTCCTCATGAGAGACATGTATCCAACAAATCGATCAGGATACTGTCTCTGTCTGTGCTGTGAAGTAGGGGCTCCTACATTTTGTGCAGCATCTAATCTCAATCTATCAGCTTATGTGGTATTCTTTCTACCATTTTTGATGGATGGCTCTGCTTGAGTAGTTTCCTCCACTCCATGAACCTCCTCATGTGGCTGATCCACATCTTGAGACTCATCTTTGGGAACCAATAGTTCCTCTTCTGCATGCAAGTCTAGCTCCCTCTCAAGAGACAATGCCATGGATTTCCCCTCATCGAATTTTATATCCCATCGCATAACAGTCATCTTATTGTTCAACAAATACACATGATAATTATGGGGTGTTTCTATGTACCCTAAAAATATCCCAACTTCAGCAGTCGATTCCAACTTCTTCCTGGAATCCTTGGTCACATGCACATAAACAGATGAGACAAAATTTTTAAAATGAGAAACATCAGAGTTCTTACTAGTGAAATCTTCTTCAAGTGTACTCATGCCAAGTATTCTATGAGGACAACGATTTTGCACATAAACCGCAGTATTGCATGCTTCTACCCACAAATTCATTGGTAGGCCCTGATCATGCAACATCACTCATGATGCACCCACGATCGTTCTGTTCTTTCTCTCCGCAACCCCATTTTGTTGTGGGTTATGAGGCACTATGAGTTCTCTTCGAATTGCTCCTTTGCTACATAAGTCTTTTAATTTGTTAGAGATGTATTCTCCACCATTAGCGCTCCTTAGAGCCTTCACTTTCTTCCCCGACTCTTTCTCCACCAATGCTTTAAACTCACAGAACTTTGAGAATGTTTGATCCTTCTTTTGCATGAATAATATCCAGCATTTACGAGAAAATTCATCAAAAAAACTAACATAATACTTATGTTTTTTTGTTGAAGCAACTGATAATGGTCCACGCATGTCTGTGTGAATTCTCTCCAGGATCACTGAAGCATGGTTCTCCTTTTCATGAAAGGTGGACTTTACATACTTCCCCAGGGCGCACCCCTTGCACTGATGTAACTGGTCAAGTGTTCCCATTGGAATTCTAGTAGATATTTGTTGCATGATCTTCAAGGCTCCATGATGAAGATGGCCTAATCACCTGTGCCATAATTGACCCTCATCCCGACTCACCACTTTTTCTGCCTTTCCCACCATGGCATCGTAATCATCTACTTCCAACATGTAGAGATTCTTAACTCAAATCCCTATCTTCTTGACTTGACCCATTTCTTTATGTCATAGAAAATATTTTCCATCACTGAAAACAACGTCATAGCCTCTATCCTCCAACACTTTGACTGAGACCAACTTTTTCTTCAGACCTGGAACATGCATAACATTTTTCAATTGAAATGGTTGACCTGAATCCCTATGAAAGGTAATGGTACCAATATGAGTCACACTGTATCGTCCATCATTTCCCATCTCTATATGCATTCTGAGATCTTTCTCCTCCAAGTCACTGAAAGACTCTTTATCTCCCGTCATGTGGTAGGAAGTTCCACTATCCAAATACCACACCGATCCCGATGCACTTGAATCCATGCATGCGATCAAAGAGAATTCAAGTTCAAATTGCGAGACAAGAGCCTCACCAGTTGTAGCTCCAACAACCATCTTGTTTTTCCTCTTCCATTGACAGTTAGTAGTGAGATGCCCATGTTCATGACAGTGAAAACACTTCACTTTGGACAAATCCAGCTTCTTGACTTTAGACTCGGATCTTGAATGAAATTTCTTCCCTTTCCATTTCCTTGCCTTGGAAGTCAAAGAACAATCCTCTTCATCATCATGCTTTGATGAAGATCCATATCTGGTGTTCCGCCTGAACTCCTCCTGCACTAGATCCAACCATAGTTGTTCCCAATCTGGAAAATTTTCCCTTTATTTAACAGAGTCTTGATAATTGTGCCAACTCTTAGGAATTCCTAGGAGAACCAAGCTCACCAAATCATCATCAATGATTGTTATTCCCACACTCCCCAGCTCATCTTGACATTGGACAAACTTAGTGAGATATTTTGGAATGGAGTCACCCTTCTCCATATTGATCTTCCTGAGTTTATCTTTGAGTGCCAATTTCCTATGGTCACTGTTGTTTTGGAACATATCCGTCAAAACCTTCCACATTGCATGTGGTGTGGTTTTCCCATGGAGACTTGAGAAAATTTGGTCTCGTACTCCCTCCAACAAAATCCTCCTTGCCTTTGCCACTTTCTTTTGCCATGCATCAATATTTGGAGTGTCTGTAGCAACTGGCTTAGGGACATCTCTGTCAATGAATTCCTTCAAGCCATTGTCTTCAAGTACTATCCTTCCAAGAAATGTAGTTTTATCTTCCCTCGAGTGCATACTCCAAACTCAAGCCATTGAAATCCATTTCGATCTTGAATCAACT
This sequence comes from Picea mariana, assembly GCA_032191745.1. NCBI lineage: Eukaryota > Viridiplantae > Streptophyta > Pinopsida > Pinales > Pinaceae > Picea > Picea mariana. The sequence continues at coordinate 96,788 of JASDQU010108455.1, read as the reverse complement.
GTAGCACCAAGAAATTCCTTCTGCAAATTCAAATTTTATCCAACCAGAAACTCAATTGCTGCAATCCTTCTTTCCCTGGGAGGTTTGCACCTGACTAGTTACTAGCCTGAGGGAAGTTCGCACCTCACCTATGTATAGCCTACAAACCTTAAGAGAGAGTTCACACTGTAATGCACTGTGGGGTGAGGGAGGTTTGCACCTCTCCTTTAAGAAGCCTGCAAAAATCCTAAGGAATTTTGCACTCTCCTTTGAGTAGGGTGTGAGAATTTATGCTCTCAGAAATGTGCAAAGTTTTTAGTACTATGCCGTCGCACCCTGCCAGAGATGGGACCTGCGAAAATACTATTATTTTCGCACCTCACTTCTATGGCTCCGTGGCTCTGATACCATGTAGAAATTTCAATACACTTAATGTATTTCCTGTGATTCTCCTGATCTAATAATTATATGCCACTGTTAAATACATAGTCGCTTCTACTAATATTCTTGTGGAAATTAAACCATGATCACAAAGTGAAATATCAAGAACACATAACACATAAGTTTTTTTGGGAAAGCGTAAAGCTAAAAACCCACTATCATATATTATGTATATCATGGATCATGAAACAATCTCATACAAAACTCTAATCCAAGAGCTCTCAATACAATACAATCATCTCACACTGTCATACAAAAATCATCAAATACATGTGCCAATTCTCTGCCTCCAAATAGCCTGCCTCCTCTGCACAATCCCTGCAATTAGAATTCTCATAATGAATTTGAATTCCCTAGTTTTCACATGCTCATGAGCATATCCACTGCACGTGTGATTGCATGAGTGCACTTCACTCAAATCACAACCGATAGTCAAACTGTCCCTTTCACCTATTATCTCAATTGGGTCTCCATTATATCTGAGATGCATGTAGTTAACAATGGTAAATCTTTAGTTGCATGTGAGATCACTGATTGTGAATTAATTAATAATTAATTCACTAAACTCTCACTAGTGCAAGTTTAGCTACAACTAGTACAAGTGGGCTTAACTCACTTAACTGAGTTAAACTACTTTACAACTCACATAACTACACTTATAACTATGTTACAACTTCAAGTCACCTCCATGTCTTACCAACCAATATTTGAACTCGAATTTCCCATAGTTAACTGATTTTCCATTTTGGTAAATTATTTCAAGTAATTATGAGATAATAGATTAATATTTATTGTCCAATTTATTTAAGGGAAAAATAAATTAGACACATGTTTCTTGTTGACTTTTCAACATGGATGTTATTTTGACCCATTGGGCTTATACAAGTGCCCCAACACTTCCTTTAGCACATTCAGGATCAACATTTAATCAACCATTATACCTTAATTTTAACAATAAAGTCTAATATTATTTGGACTACTTTAAGTATCCTAGTTTAGAAGTCTAGAGTATCTTTAGGTCAAAATCAGTCTTGACCATTACACCTAGGATTATTCCTTTTGTTCAGAAACAGTCAGGGACTGAGGCCACTCTCCTCCTCCCACAAGAATTATAGCAGGTTAGTTTCATATCCACCAAGCAAGGGAGGCTATTGTGATTTCTCACTCAATCACTCTATATTTCTACAACTTTGTTTATCAGCTTGATTAGAAAAACCTTGCCCAACAATTCCTGTACCCATAAAAAAAAATTGTTTCTCAGTTCCCTTCAAAACCTGAGAGTTGCGCATGCTCTTCCCTTTTAGGGAATGATCACCAGACTCATTCCTTTGATTGTGAGGGATTATACACGTACACAAGGTTTAACCCTTCATTAAATAAATAATTATTACTGCTATGGATCCTTTCCATCCATTCAAATCCAAGTCTTTCTATTAGTGCTCATCAACATAATCCCACTCCTATAGGATCAACTATCATTACCTAAATAAATGAAAGGCTTTCTTTGTCACAGACTAGCATGATTCAATCTCGCTGGGTAAAATCCAACTCTATTTTAATCTACATCCTTCTTCTTAGGAAATTTATGCAGAAAGTTTTCATTTGGTAGTAATATTCTCAACCTTCTCATCCTAGCCTTGGTAACCCAATATTTTGTCTATACAACCACACATACAATTGTAGAGTGAAGTCAACTTCTTTATTTGGAAACATTAGAAAACTACTGTGAAATTTTTCAAAACATCCATCTACTGTGAAAGACCTCATTCTTCTCTTTGGTAGAGGTTTGACTAGACCTTTTAGGAATGCGGTAAGATAGGGTCTTACACCTTAAATTCCTCCAATAATATTTTCATACGAATCGTACATGAGCCCAAGCAGGACAAGTGTTGAAACCATGCTCTGATACCAATTTGTAACACACCCAACCCCTTAAAAAGGAATTTAAGGAATGGGGCATCAAAATTTCAGTCTCCTCAACTAATCAAATCCTCCATCCAGGGTCTCTATCACATTATTCTCATCCAGAGATTTCCAACCATGGTATCCATGCTCAAAACCGAGCTCAAACTGGAATATATACCCTTCCCAGGTTCCTCAGTTGTTCATTGGTTGGGGTCACGTGGCTTCCACATAGATCCAACTCAAAACAATTCATCCTGAGTTCTTCTATATCACAGAAATTCCATCGCTCCTAAACCTATGGTGAAGATCCATTCACCAACCAATCCATCGACTGGGCTTAACCGTTGGCTAATATACCAGCTGGAGGGGAAATTCGACACTCAAAACCTTGGCCTCCAAATTTGAACTCAGGTCCTAACCCCTTTTTCTTCGGAGATCATCGAATTGTTGAGAAATACTGAGAGGGGGGGGGTGAATCAGTATTTTGAGCTATCAATATATTTTTTTTTTTTTCACTTTTCTTGTATTAACAATCTTAATCTACTTTATAGAGACCAGTCGTTGTATATTCTTATGAAAACATTAGCGCATCCAGAGATCTTATTACGAATTTCTTCATTCATCATATGTCTATTAAGCAGTGATTCAGTGCAGTAATAACCAAATAAACTAACACTGATGAATAGGACACATGAAGACCAGAATTTAAGGTGGAAACCCAAATCGGTAGAAAACCACCGCTATTGTTGTCTCTGTATTCAATGATTATTATTAAGAAAACATTCTACAACAATGTACTAGTGCAGACTCATACTAGTATGCATGCTTCTACCTACTGAAGGCTACAACCTTCTCTTGTTTACCAGCCTTTCCTGGAAGGGAGCTTCAACCCCCTGACGATAACCCCAGTTTCTACTAGTAAATGGCTACTACTGAAGGGTTTAACCCTCATATTCACTGCTGACCACGTTTCATTAATTTTCACACTGGATCAGGTAGTTTCATCTAGTGGCTATGACAACACAGAAATTATCTCTAGAGTAAACATAGATCTACAGTCTGTCAGGCAGCTGCGAAAGCTTCCTAAACACACATTAAACAAATCAATAAACCTGGATATAATACCGCAGCTCTCGTGGTTGTTAAACCCATGGCCAAGAAATCCCTATCAGTGTAGATCTGCCACCCGACTGCCATAATGAGGTTCCTCCATCCACAAACCTTCCATGCGGCCTGCACAAATGACCTCAGTCACCTATCCATTATCCTCTCCGTCAGAAAAGGCATCGACCCCTTCTTAAACCCCTGGGTTCAGAAACAGTTCAACGCTCATTGGGTCCCATATTTATTGCTTGGGGGAAATCAGACCCCCTTTTAAAATTTGAATTAACCCTACGCGCCCTTTTTGAATCAGATTTTGGGATTCCTTATGTATCGGTTTCTTTTCCTCTTAAATTCGCGATTTCTGAATACCCGACTTCCACCGTACTCTTGACATGCGTTATCCCTGCTGGCTATAGGCTTTGGGCCATATGACCGTCAACACATGACCTCGGTCAAACCTTTTATCGAGGTTTTGGTATTTTCGATGTCACCATGCACATGCCTATGGAATCCCTGATGCTCCAATCCCCGATTCTCCGTTGAAGGAAATCAACGGTCCAGATGCGATCTTGACTCAACAGTTGCGATTGAATCGCAATATCATGTTTCGCGATTTCGGGGTTTCTGTTGCAGTGTGTTCTTGCCTTTTTGAATTCGCGATTCCAAAAATTTCGATACGAGCTGCAATCAACGATCCTGATCCTTTCTGGATTTGACGGTCCAGATTCAATCGGGATTTCTTTCATCGCTATTTTACAATGCACAAATCCCTTGTCACCGAGATCTCTGATTTCCCGACGGTGCCCGATCCTTCGCCATGCGTCCTTCCAAATGGACGGCTCTGTTCTTTCTTGGTGTCCCACACACTATCTTTCGTATCGAAAAATCGCATTTCGCGATTTCGCGATTTCTGATGCACTTGTTCACGGGAGTCGCGAAACCCCGATTCCCGATTCTCCAATACGGGCTGTGATCAATGGTCCAAAACATTTCTTATCCAACGGCTGTGATTACATTGTGAAATTGCATATCGCGATTTCAGAGTTCTTGATGTCAAGAGATTTTGGCATTACAAAGTCTCGATCCCCGATACTCTGCTGACGTCACACGTGGTTTGACATGTGTTAAATACTGCCATGTGTCACTCTGATTCATGACTTACCTGTGCCTGAACTGTTGAATCTTCCTGCCACCTGTCATTACCTGGTTGTGCCATGTGTCCCTAGCTGACGTGGACTGTTGTCGTGAACAATATCGACGGTCTAGATCTCATGTTGATCTGACGGTGAAGATTCAGTCGGGATTTCGCATATCGCGAAATCGGGATTTTCGTTGCATTGTTTTCTTTGCATATTGAAACCCTGATCCCTGAAACTCCGATGAAGCCTCCTGTCTACAAATGGATGGTCCCGATCTCTGCTTGATTTAATGGCTGCAATCAAATTGTGAAATCGCATATCGCGATTTCAGATTTTTCAATGTCAAGTGGATTGGACATTATAAACTCCCGATCCCCGAATCTCCGATGACTTATCTCCCTCGCAACTTCTACATATCTGACGGTTTTCGGCCTTTCAGGAAATTTGAATGGAATCCAACGGTCACTGGATCTTTGTCTTCCTTCTTCTCTATAAGCTCTTACTGCGCGCGTTTTCTTCAATGTTGTACCTCCTAAGCTTTTACGTCTGAATCCCCAAGGGGTTTTATCCTTCATATCCTGCCATATCCGATGTTTCCATCAATGAAAACAACCATCAACACACATTCATTGCTTGTTCAATATTTGCCAACAATCTCCCCCTTTGGCATTGATGGCAACACTTGCATTCAGACTCAACACTCCTCTGCATTTGTCTATTCAGACTCTCGTCTGCATTCAGTCAATCAGGTTGGACTCTGTTCTCGAAACATTTTGAACTCGACTCCTTTCTCCCCCTTTGACATCAATGGCAAAGAGTGGACAGTACCATGCTCCCCCTGAAACCATGATGTATCTGCTGAATAAGCTACCCCTTAGCTAGTGCATCAACCAATTGAGATGTCTGTACTTAATTAGACCTGATCCTCTGCATGGCAGAGAATACTCCCAGTTTTTGCCGGAGATATTCGAACGCTTCCCTGGGTAGCGGTTTGGTAAAGATATCAGCCACTTGTTCTTTGGAGGGAACATACTCCAATTTCACCTTCTGCTCAAGCACCTGTTCTCGTAAGAAGTGATATTTGATGGGAATGTTCTTGGTCTTGGAATGCATAGCAGGATTCTTTGAGATACTGATGGCACTTGTATTGTCACACATAATAGAGATAGGAGATGAACATTTGATTTGAAAGTCTTGAAGAGTTTACATCATCCAAAGAAGTTGAGTGCAACAAGATGCTGCAGCCACGTATTCTGCTTCTGCTGTAGATAAGGCAATGGAACTTTGTTTCTTGCTGAACCAAGATACTAACCGGGACCCCATGTAG
>JASDQU010108455.1:15233-50701 GCA_032191745.1 Picea mariana | reverse complement strand
GTTTTTCCGCTCAACAACTCCATTTTGCTGCAGAGTATAGGGAACTGTGTGCTGCAACTGAATCCCTGCCTCATGGAAAATATTATGGATCTCATGATTTACATACTCTCCCCCATTATCAATTCGAAGGACTTTGATATTCTTTCTGGACCGTATCTCAACCAAGGCTTTGAAATCTTTGAGGTGTTGAAAGACCTCAGATTTTTGCCTGAGAAAGTAGATCCATGTAAAACGTGAGAAATTGTCAACAAAAATGAGAACAAACCTCTCTTTGTTGATGGATGGATGTGGAAAATGACCCATAAGGTCACTATGGATCAGATATAAAGGTGCGGAAGCTCGTTGAGACTTTCCTTTGTCAAATTTCTCTTGAGGGTGTTTCCTGAGAACACATCCCTCACATACTCCCTTGGAGAAATGGATGTTTGGTAGACCATCAACCAAATTGTGCTTGCTAAGCTGTGCATGTATCTGAAATTCAAATTTCCAAACATTTTGTGTCATATCCTACTACTTTCATCAACATGAGTAAGCAATAAAGCAGAATTAGGTTCAATGAATTCAGAAAATGTATACAATCTAGACTAATGATTTACCTTATCGGTAGCAACCCTGGAGTTGGTTTGCATGGCGTAGATGTCCACATAATTTGGTGTGAAGATGACTTTCTTTCTGGTTTCGTAATTCTTCATCTGATACATGGAGAGAAGGTTGACAGAAATTTTGGGAACATGCAACACATTCTCAAAGCTTCCATTGGTGAGTTCAATCCTTCCTTTGTCGGTGACTTTGAGAGAAAAGTTGTCCCCCATCAAAATAGGAGGAACTTTGCATGCATCCAATGAAGAATCGACTGCTTCTAAGGAAGCCATGTGATGTGATTCTCCTTAATCTGTGATCCAAGCATCAGGAGAGGAGTTGATTGCAATCAAGGCATGGCTAGAATTTCCTTTCTTGGAATTCAGATCTTCTAACTTCTTCTTATTTGCACCCTTGGGGATGAAATCTCCAAGGTTGTTTTGCTGAAGTATTTGAGACATCAGATCTATTTTATTTTGCATGCATGTTGATTCTGAATGGAATCCTTTGTGACAGTATGTTCATTTCTCCCCTTTTCTTCCCTTTTCCCCTTTGGATCCGGAGGCATCGGTGAAGGGTTTTGTGTACCCTTCCTCCTTCGGATGTGCATGAGATTTATGTTTATCTTTATCTTTAGATTTCTGATATTTGTGGATGCCATCATGCAAAGTGAGTGCATGCACCCTTGGGCCTTTGATTGTGCCCATGTTGATGAGCTTGGTTTTCTCTTGTGTCAGGGATTCGATAAAGTCCTCAAGAGAAGGCATCTTCCAGTTGGCTCCAGAGGTGAATCTGACAGAATGGAATGTGGATATGAATATAGAGAATTCGGGACCAATATTGGAGAGAATGGTGAGAACCATTTGTTTCTCCTCCTTTGATTTATCAACCCCGCAAGCTTTGAGTTGCGACAGTAAATCCTTGAATTTTGTAAAGAAATCTTGGATATTGTCGAAGCTTTTTGGATCCAATGTGAGCAAATACACCTCCATCATCTGTCCCCTCATCTCATCCTATTTTCCAAATAGGCCTTCCAAGGTGGTCCAAGCTTCATTAGGAGTCTTACAGAAAGATATATGAAAAAGGAGATCGGGAGAAATAAGACTGCAAATTGTTCTGAGTGCCTCATCCATGCGATTTAAATACTTGGATTTTTCTATGACTGATGTCGGTTATGTATCTGTATTCAATTTTAACCTATAAAACCCTATGGTTCGGAGATGTATGTCTATTTTCTCCTTCCATGCAAAATAGTTGTAAGGTGTAAGAATGAATTCTTTTTGGAATTCCATCTTTCCATTGTCTTCAATCTTTTGTACCTGCAAAAAAATTTGGTGTAGATTTTTCTTAGCAGTCCATTGGCTCTGATACCATCTAAATTTTTTGAACCTGCACAAAATAGATCTATCTAAAAAATAATACACACATTTGTAGAGAGAATGGGAGAAAGAAGAAGGAGGAGAGAAAGAATGAAAGAATTATCATTAACCGTTGTGAATAATGAATAATTTACACATGATATACTCTGTATAACTCAATGAGTTTGCACTGGAGGAGAATAAATGTGCCATAGTGGTGGTCTAGAGTGATTTGGACACACACCAACATTTATGGGAGTGAACTGCCACCTAGTCTAGTCTCTCAGGAAGTTATGGGAGTGCACTGCCACCTAATTGAGTTAACTAGTCAACTAGTGTTCAATTAACTGAATGAAAAGAGAGTAGTGAGGAGTTAACTCGGGGAATCAAGGGTAATGCGCCAGTCTAGTGATGATACTAAATAAATTTCTAATTATCATGGTGACGATCCCAATGTTGCATGGTGAAAAAACCAATGCAGCATCTAAACTCAACTCAACTAGTCAAACTGAAGTGTCAACTGAAAGAGAATATTCTCCAAGTGGAATATTCTCCCCTAAAATGTAAGAGACTGGATAATGACTAATTATGACTAATAAACAAGGAAAAACCTTAGGAAAAATAAATCTTAGGTGTGTGTGAAGTAACTCCAACAGTGATGAGTATACCTCCAAGGAGTTTGAGGATTATTGCGCAACAACAACGATTAAGAAGGAACTCATTGTTCCTTACAATCCTCAAAAAAATGGAGTGGTTGGGAGGAAGAACAAGACTATAGCAATATCAACATGGGATATGATACATGATTATGGATTTTCATTGTTCTTATGGTCAAAGGAAAGCAATGTTGTAGTATATTTGCAAAACAGGAGTCCCCACGCAATTTTGGAGACATTGACACATGAAGAGGTATTCACAGGTACCAGAATAGATGTGATTCATCTTTGCATCTGGGGCAGTTTATGTTACTATCATGTCCCTTCTAAGAAGAGGAAAAATCTAGACCCCAATGCAGTGAAGGGTTGCTTGTTGGTTACAACTAGGCTTCCATGGCCTACAATATCTATGTGCCTATGCACAGGAAGGTCATTGCGTGTAGGGATGTACAGTTCAAGGAGGAGTGTGCATTGAGGAGGTCCAGAGACTTTCCAACAGGTACAAAGATCTAGCAAGGAAAATACTCAAGGGTCAAGATAGAGGAGGCACAGAGTCAGAGCACATGATCACAACAAAAGAAACAAGGTATATGATCAGGTACAGGTGTTCAGAGAGAGACTGTTGGATAGGATCATCACGAGTTATATGATGATGATGAGGAGGAGTTTGATGCAATTCCACAAGATAATAACTCTATGCCACTACCTAAGTGGTATAATTCCATAGTAAGTGATTCTAGGTTTGTAGGACTTCCAGAGAGAGACTTCAAACGAAGTAAACCACCAGAAATATTTGGGTATAATACATTGATGACTCATCTCATTGATGTTAAGCCTTCCAAATATGAGCAGGCTGCACAACATGGAGTGTGACAGGAGTTCATGATGGAGGAATATTCCTTCATTATGAAGAATGATGTATGGGAGGTGGTTCCCAGGCCAGAAAGAAATAAGGTTGTTGGATCCAAGTGGATCTACAAGGTCAAGCATGAAACAGATGGAAGTGTGGACAAGTACAAAGCTCGCTTCATGGCCAAGGGGTTTTCATGATGAGAGGGAGTTGAATAAGAGGAGACTTTCACCCTGGTGGCCAGATATTCCTCGATATGAGCAGTCATATCGTTGGTACCAGAGAAGGGTTGGCACATCCACCAGATGTATGTGAATACTTTTTTCCTTAACAAAGTTGTTGAGGAAGAGGTATATGTTGAGAAACCAGAAGGATTTGAGGTAGGAAACAGAGAAACACATCTATGTATACTGAGGAGATCCTCGTATGGGATCAAACATTCACCTTGGGCATGGTACTCGAGGATAGACAACTACTTGAGGGAGATGGGTTTCTAGCATAGCGAGGCTGATCTAAACTTGTATTTTCTTGCAAGGGAGGTTCCTCTCATACTGGTTTTATATGTGGATGACCTATTTCTGACAGGAGATGAGCACCTGATAGCATACTGCAAGGCCAACCTTGCAACTGAGTTTGAGATGAAATACCTTGGGCTGATGCATTACTTCCTTGGTCTGGAGGTCTGGCAACAAGATGGGCGCTTTTTCTTGGGACAAGGGAAGTATATAATTGAGATATTGTGTAGGTTCAAGATGACATATTGTAGGCCCATGTCCACACCTTTGGTCACGAACTAGAGGAATATTGATGCATCAAATTCAAATATAGTAGACCCCACTATCTATCGTTAGTTGATTTGATTATCTGGTCAACCCTCAGCCAAATACCAACTTTGCAGTAAAATCTTTGAGTCAGTTCATGGTGGACCCTCAGAGAGTACATTGGATAATTGTGAAACATGTGCTTCGCTACCTCAGTGGTATAGTGGAGTACGAGTTTTTATATTAGCATAGTGGTGGAGTGAGATTGGTGGGCTTACGGATGTTGATTAGGCAGGATGTGCAGAGGATAGGAAGATTACTTCAGGTTGTTTCTTCATCATTAGATCAAGCATCATTTCCTAGTTTAGCAAGAAGTAGATATCAGTGGAACTGAGCTCTATTGATGCAAAGTACATGGTTTCTAGCTTGGAAGCATGTGAGGTGTTGTGGCTGAGGAAGATACTCTTGGGATTGTTCATGAAGGAGCCATAAGATACTGTGATTCACGGTGACAATCAGAGTTGCATCAAGATCTCTGATAATCCAGTGTTTCATGATCGTAGCAAGCACATTGATACCGGGTATCACTTCATCCGGGATTGTGTACAGAGAGGATATGTGAGGCTTGACTACATACAAAATTATGAGCATATGGAATATATTTTTACCAAGGCACTGAGTAGATAGAAGTTTGAAAAGTTCAGAGATCAAATGGGGTTGAGGAAGAATCCCTATCTTTCTAAGAGGGAGTGTTGATAATGGATATCAAGGAAGATCTTCACCATGCATGGAATCCTAGCATGGAGGAGGACAATGAAACTTATCCAAGTTGATGGGTTAATATTTTTCTTAAAGTTGTACTTAGGGAAAAGTACATTAAATAGGTTATATTTTAATGTTGACTTAATGAGTAATTTTTATAAAGTTAAAGTGAGAAATTATTTAAGTTGTGGTCTTTTAATCTTGACCATTGATCTGATAACGTGTGTGAGGATCAATCATGTCCCTCCATCCTTTTGGAGATATGGTTTCTCACTTGCTCATTGAGTAAAAAGGAGATTGACTTGGTGATGGGCACATTATGCATGAGGGGAAATTTTCTAAAGAGATAAAGAGGAGAATTGTTTGAGGGTTTGGAGAGAGAGTTTGCAGGGAGACAGATGATGCTTCTCACTGAGATTGGCACACATATTCATCATTGAAAAGGTCTTTTCCTACATATCTGAAAGCAGTTGTACTAGGTGACGCAGAACCCATGTAGGAAGTTGTACAGTTATGTAAAGGCTCACGCAAGGGTGTCTTCTGGTACGATTTGGATCAGGAGGATTTGCAGAAAGGGGTCGTACATTTGTTGAGGAGTTTTTGCATTTGGCTGGGACAATTTTGTTGTAAGGGATCTCTATATTTTCTTGCTCAATAATAATAAAATCCAAATCTGTTGCACTAGTTTTACCTCCAGGGTTTTTCCAAGGATGAATTGTCTAAAATTACTTGTGTACATGTGATGCGATTGTTGTTATCTTTTATTGTTAAGTTCCTGGTTATTATTTCTACTATGTATTATTTATTTGTGAATAAAACCTAGTATAATAACTTAACAAAAAAAATTAATTGGTTTAGTGAACTAGGTTTAGAGAAATTTCACGCCCCATAAGCTAGCTCTGAAATTCTATGGTCCCTATTATATTGTACAATGCATTGGTCATATCTCTTACAAGCTAGCTCTCCCAACCCACTCCAAGACTCATCCAGTATTTCATGTGTCATGTTTGAAAAAATTGTGGGATCAAATTGTAAAGTGCAAACCGACTTTCCAGAACTTGATGAAGAAGGTTCCATTTGGCTCCAACTAGAAGCCATATGGGATACCATCGAGTGTCAGTTGCAACAATGAACGGCCAAGGAAGTATTTATCCAATGGAAAGATATGAAAACAAAAGATGCCACATGAAAGGATAAATGAAGGGTAGAAATCTTATTATGGACTTGAAAACAATTATAAGTCAACGAACCTTTGACTATGAGATAAGAATAAAATCCTCCTTGAGACTCTTGTCACTTGTATTATCTTATATGGTTGTGAATTCTAGGGCTGAAACATCTCTAGATAATCATGTAGAAAGTTAGAGCAAATCCAAAAACATTTTATAGCTTATAATCTCGAAATTAAAGGCAATACACCCTATCATATCCTCCTCAGAGAAGTGAGCCTTTCCCCCATTGAGAGCATGATTGTAGTTAGGAACCTAATGTACAAGAGCAAGATAAATAGGGTGGAATAAAAGAGGCTCCCTAAGATTTATTTTAACTCTAGTCAAAACCACCTATGGCTCAAGTAAGGGTGGCATAAAGATGCCACGTCTTAGCTAAATCATTCGGGATTAAAGGAAGATGTTACTATGCAGAATAATGATAATATTATAAATATTATCATATCTAAATTTGAGGAGAAATAGTGGCATGATAAAGATTTAGAAAATAAAAGAAAACCAACATATTATAAGGAGGTGATCAACCATTATCTAGAAGATCAAAAGTATCTAATGTAAAGAAGAAAATCAACATTGCTAAAATAATAACAAACTCTCACAAGCAACATAGTGAAACATGGTATTCAACATTTCTTAAAATGTTGTGGATCAAAAGAATTTGTCATCTTTGTGACACTAAGAGGGTTGAATATGAAAATCACTTTCTCTAGAATGGCATGTGCATGCCCATGTTAAATCACAATTTCAAAATATTTGTTACAATACTAACCTTCCTAACCTTTTAATACATCAAAACTACAATGATTTAATAACACTTCTCTTAAAGTTTTTCGATCATAGAAATAAAATTCTAAAACAAACCAAGTAATTCTTTACCTTTCTTAGGGTCCGATAAACGAAAACATTAACCACCATTATTATCAACATCATTTAATAAATAAATAAATGTAATAATAAATAATTCAATAAGATAAAGATATAAATATTTAATACCAAAATTAAAAGTAAATACAAACTTACATTCATTTTAACTTTGAATTTATTAAATATAATAAATGATTAAAAAAATTGAGATGAAAATATTTTAAAAATTCAACATACAAATAGATTTGGTATACATATTTGTATTTTTTTCTTATTTTTAATTTTAATTTTTCAAAATTAAATATTATAATTTTTTATATTTTAATTTACAAATAAAAAATTACACATCTTAAATTTTATTTTTAATAATTTCTTATGAATTTTATTTTTAATAATTTTTACATATCTTATCCATACATCTCATTTGGTGTTTTATTTTATTATATTAGATCAATTTATATCGTTAATCATAAATATTATAATCTCCCTCATGTTTTTTATAATTTATATCGTTTCCCTACCAATACAACAATTAAGTATATATAAATATTTTAGATATATCATTTCTAAATTTATATATATATAGTGTGTGTGTGAAACACATGATTGTGTATAGACATTCAAACATTTTTTAAACATGTATGTTTTTTTTTAATATCTCAGAGAGTAGATTGACTTGAGTTGAGTTGAGTAGGGTAACAGGGCAAACAAATTGACATGAGTAGATAGAGGGACAAAGAAAGCGTTTTTTTTTAACATCTCAAAGAGTAGATTGACTTGAGTTGAGTTGAGTAGGGCAACGGGGCAAACAAATAGACATGAGTAGATAGAGGGACAAAGAAAGTGTATGTATTTATTTGACTTGAGTGGGGTAGGGCTGCTAATTTACAATTATTTTCAAGCCCACAAATAATCTTTCTACCCTCCATTTATCTTTTTCTCAATGCTATAGTTCTGGTTGAGCTTGTTATGAATATCAATTCCAAGATACTTGTATGAAGGCACTTCCTCCCAGGTATTGTTGCCATATATGAAAGTATCATAAGTGATCTTATCAGATTTAATTATCATAAACTTCGTTTTGTCAATGTTCACATTCATTTCTGTACTAGAGAATGCTAAGATGTTTACTGAGGTCATAAGGATTTCTTGTCATAAGAACAATATCATCAGCATAGAGAAGAATGATGATGACTATACTAGAAAGGGTTGGTCCAACACAACTTACAACTTCTAAACAAGCTTCCAACTTGTCAATGTATATGCCAAAAAGGGTAGAGGATACGGGACAACCTTGCTTGAGTCCTGTATTTTAGTTAATTTCTTCTAACCAACCCTCGGTGCTCCTAAACTTGGAAAGAACGTTCTCATACAATCTTACCCCAACAACTCTTAGCTCGGATGGGAACTTTTATCTCTTTTAACCTATTTCAAAGGTTGGTCCTAATAACAGTGTCAAAATATTTCCTAAATTCAATGAAATAACAAAGGAGTTTGGTTTTATTATTGTGACACTCCTATGCAATGCTTTTTAGCATGACAAGGTGGTCAATAGTTGAATGATAACATTTAAAACCAACTTGTCCTTTAGCTCTTTTTCTGTGGCTTTCTAGCCATACGCCTATCTTCTTGTCCAAAATACTTCCATATATCTTGGCTAAAATGGAGCTAATCATAATGGTCTTATAATTAGAGGGATTTATTTTATCCCCACTTTTGAAAATAGGTACAATGAGGCTTTGAGTCCAATGTGTAACATCCCCACTATATCCCCAGTTCAATTAATACTTAATGGGAATATAATATGTGGCTACGACCAAGTGATGTAATATGAGAATTGTATTTCTATGTTTTAATAATAAAATGTGATGCTAATTTCTAAGGGTACATGGACATAGATGGGGGTTGAATTAATCCACAATATAGGGGAGGGTCTAATATAATGATCTACAACAGTCTAAGGTGGACTTACCCATGTATATTAATTCAACCCATTTTCCTAAAATTGCTATTGATATATGAACCTTCCAATTTCTGATTGAGTGTTTCCAAATCCAAACATCGAATACATGTAAGAGGGTGGGTATGAGAAGTCACATCCCAAGGGATGAGTACAATCATCTTGGGGAAGTGTGTGAGTCAAGAAAGGCAAGCCAAAGGGAGGAAATTTGTATGGGTTCGGACAACAGTTTTACATAGTTAAGTTTTGTGCATGAGGAGCAAGTAGAGGGCAAGAAAGAGAGATTGGATTTGGTGCAACCATGGAGGGAGAATTCTAAAGCATGTTGGAGCATATCTGGAGCATTTTGGAGCTGAATATTGAAGAGTGACATTGTTAGGCCTAAAAAGTGAACTCCTAAGTGGGTTTCACTAAAAAAACAAGTGTTTGTTGTTGTTTGTTGGTAGTTTTTCCTAGCAACAAGTTCCCTTGAGTTCCCATCTTAGATATTCCTAGCTACCTATGTTAGAGATACCCTGAAAAATGAATGGGATGCCCGAGGGGATGAGATCAATGAAGGGGTACATTCCTTGGGTTGGGCAGGCCAAGAGGAAGAGCGATGGTGAAAAATCGGGATAGTTGTAGGAGAATACGAGTAGGTTGTGATTTTATGAGTTGTGAGTGGATAGTGAGACACCATGTTTTTTTGTGGATTGCTAGCCTCAGCTCGGGGTGTTTTTTTTATATTTGGAATATCAAGTCTACAGTTGGGTGGAACATCTGTCCAAGCAGTTGGTTGCACAACACAATTAAAATATAAGTGTTCTATCTTGTTGTTGTGTCATTTCATGAGTTTATTTGTTGTGCGTTAACTCTATGACTGAGAATGGCTTATATGTTATAGAAATGAATTGTTAGTTTCATTTCATGTCTATTTTAAATGGTTTTAGATGCATGTAATTAATTTTAATAGACAATGACTAAATCTAGTTTTAATTTGTAGCTAAAAGCTACACGAAATTTAAATTAGGTAGCAAAATTTCATTTTTGTGAGTATTCCACACCATAATGTCCCTCGGTTGGGCTGGGGGACATTACATTATGATATTAGATCCTTTTATTCAAACAATAGGCTTGTATGGGATTGAAACAATGTGATTTTGAGTAATCCTCTATTGCATACTTATGTCTGTGTGAGTTTGGGAAAACAAATAGAGAGAAATTTGAGTGAAATCTCCAATTTCGGGAGTAAAATTCAAGTTTGAGTGACGAAGATCTATTTAAAAAATTTAATGAAGTAAATATGTAGTTGTAGAGCGTAATTTGACTTGGAAAGGTCGAAATTCACATTTCAATAGCCGACTGTAGCATTGGGTAGAAGTTCAAAAATTGATGGTCGAGACTCTGCTTGATCCGGAGTTCGACAACCAAGATTTGTTGTGATAAATTTAATAATTTATAAGGTTTCAACCATTTGTAAGGTTGAGTAAATCAACAACCAATATCTATCTCGACATTTGCAAAGAAATAATATCAACGACTTATATTTGTCAGAGATTTTGGTCAAATATTTCTAAGTGTGAAAATTTTCCAAGAGAAATCATTGACGGTTGATGGTCGGGTTGACCAAAATGGCGAAGATTTTTTTTTGGTCATAAGACATCCCTGATGGTCGATGTTCGGGCATCGACATGGTTGGATGAAGTTGATAGATCAACAACCATGATCATTTTTAGTGATAGATCGATAGTCCATATTGATCGAAGATTAATTGAAAATTTCTAAGTGTTGAAGTTGGCCAAGAAAACAATTGTCGATGGCTGACGGTCGGGTTGACCAATTCAACAAAGTGCTTTCAGTAAATGATATAGATCGTCAATGTTCTATGGGCTAATGGTTGGGAATCGATGGATTTTGCTAATTGTTTCGATCGATCAAAATGAAATGGATGATGGGATAAGGATCGAGCATTGACTGATTCGGTGAAGTGTTCGGGTCATCCGAGAGAATCAACCAATGAACGATGAAGGGAAGAGGATGATGGTATGCCATGCCACATCATCATCCATGTGTCATATCATGTCATCATCTATGTGTCATGCCACATCAACTAAGTTGACACATTAGGAAGATGTGTCATGCCACATCAATATCCACATGTCATGTCACATCAACTAAGTTGACACATTAGAAAGATGTGTCATGCCACATTAATATCCACATGTCATGCCACATCAACAGTTGTCACATCATCCCATAAGTGGTCGATGACCGACAGTCAGGTTGGATGAAATAGAGAATTGTTTCATCAGTGGGTGGGGATGAGTGACAACCAATGATCCAATGGTTGGGCATCGATTGAATTAGTGAGGAGTTCCATTCAAAAATGGAAATTGTTGACGATCGACGATCAATGGTCGGATCGACCAGCTTAGCATTGTGTGTGAAGTAGTTGTCAAGGAAATGGGTCGATGGCCAACAGTCGGGTCGACAGGTTGGGAAATGTGTTGTGCACACCAAAGGAGAACGTTGTTTGCTGATGGTCGATAGAGTCATATCAATGACTCAGATTTCACCCGATTTTGATATCAGTGGCTCATATTTAAAGATTGTTAACATAGTAAAATAGCCAATTTTATGCTAAATTTTGTGGTTTTTGAAGGTCATTAACTTGTAGGGCATTTTTAAGGGCCTAAATGACGTTTTTAGCCAATAAAAACCACATGAACAAAGTGTACCACGGTACCCTTTGTTTCTACATATCAAATAAAATATCTTGAGGAGATCTATCCAATGAGATAAACTATTCGCAAAACAAATCTCATATAAGAAAGTTACAACCAACAAAACAAGAGTAAAAATATGGCACAAATTTACTTCTAGAAGGCATAACTCCATGCTCAGAAGTTTGTTTGGGGCACAATAATAGTATATGGAAATATTATGATCCATAGAAGATAGCCATGGAGTCATATTTGGGATCGGGGTATGTAAAATTGTGGTGGGAGTGAAAGAAGACACCTATAGCATACATGGATAAATTGGGTAAAACAACCTAAACTTCTCTGGACCATAACTTTTAGCTCAGATCTTGGATTTGAGCAAGAAAATAGTAGTTGGAAATATATTGAGGAGTAGAAGACATATGAAAACCCAAAATTTTGAATTAGGCATTAAAAGTTTCTATAAATTAATAAAGAGATTTATGTAGTAGTAAAAGAGTGGAAATTGATGCATGTAAATGTTGTAACTATTTGCTCAGAACTCTGATTGAGGCATGGGTACATCCATTGGAAAGATATTTAAGTGAGGCATGCATTTAAGGAATCAGAATGTGAATTCTTGTAATGTTTTATTCATAAATTGATGAATAAATAACATGTATTATAATGGATGGAATGTTTTATGCCATGCATGTTCTAACAATAATTATTACATGCACATTTCTTGGAGGATTAGAGGTATAAGAAAGAAAATTTGGTTATTATATGAGGAATGGAGTTATGGATGATTCTCAGGGATATTATAGATATAAGGAAGAGATTAAAGGTTTGCATGTCAGCATGGGAAATTTTGAGCAAGAGTCGAATGGAAGAAGAGACAAGAAATAACCTGTAACTATGAGAAGCCTGCATAGGGAAGTGCAAAACTATAGAGATGATAATGAAAGGATTATGAACACTTAGGAGGAGATACTTCAAATATTAAATATGTTTCATAATCAAGTCAACAAATACTCTTGCACCAAGCAAGAATATAGTGTTATACAAGTGTCAACATCTAGATCTCAAAGCAAAAGGGATGATCTTGGAAATGATAGGCAATCAAGAAGCATGAACAAGAACCATCATTATACAAAGAAATTCACAAGAAGAAATCATGCAATTTCAAGGAGAGGGATCATCCCAAGTGTGTCTCTTGTTCAGAGGAAAATGAGAAGTCATGAGGCATACATCTTGCAAGGTGAGCTCTAGAAGATCAAGCCACCTACTTTCAATGGTGAGCACTAGAAAGGAGAATAGGTTGAGGTATGTCTATTGGAAATGAAGAAATATTTTCAGCTACATGATTACCCCTGCCAGGTTGAAGCTAGAATTTAAACCTACCAGTTGCAAGGAAAGGAAACCATGTGATGGGATCAACTTAAGCAAGCCAAGAACCTTGATGAGAAGAATATCTCATGGAGAAAGTTCAAAAGATATTTCCAGGACAAATATTTTTTTGAGCATTACTATGAAAGGAAGATGAAATATTTCTTTGAACTCAATTTGGGAAGCATGAAAATGGAGGAGTATGAGAAGAGGTTCCTTGAATTGTTGAAGTATGTTGACTTCATTAAAGATGAGAAGGTAAAAATCCAATGGTTTATAAGTGGGTTATCCTCTTTCTATAGTGACAAGATACAATATGATAACCCCAAGACCTTGGAGGAAACCATAAGGAGAGAAAGGCATCTTTATGAGAAAAGCATAGGAAGGCCAGTTTTCCAAAAAAAATTTGGAATGGTAAGATGAAGGGAAAAAAGGATCAAAGGAAAAAAGGTTTTAAGCCAGCATTTTCAAGAACAACACCCAAGAAAATCAACAAGGTCAATCAACCCAAAGTGAGCATAAGATTGCATATTCATTTGGGAAAAGGCCAAGGCAACAACTTGTACAATGTTGGGGATGTGAGGGAAATAAATTAGGTAGGAAACATGCCAAGGATATATGCATCCTTGCACAACAAGAAAGTATAATATCAATCCCCCATGATTGAAGTGGAAGGTAAGATTGATAACTATCCCATAGAAATTTTAGTTGATTTTGGAGCTAGTCATAGTTACTTAAATTGCTAACATTGTTGAAATTTTTCACTTGTAAAGTAGTAAGCATAATAAATATGGGTTAGTTCAGTTATTCATAAGGGATAAGGGATAAGAGGAAGATCAATGAGTTGGTTAAAGATTGCCTGATAGAAATGAATGGACTCAACACAAAGGTAGATGTAAACATCGTACCATTGGGTTCATATGATTGTCTAATTTGCATGAATTGGTTGGAAAAACACCATGCTATCCTAGAATATTACAACAAGACAATCACATGTATTAATGAAGAAGGGAAGAAAGGCCGGATTCAAGGCATTCCAAGAGATGTAGTTGTTAGAGAGATTTCATCTATGTAGTTGAAAAAGAGTTTCAGGAAGGGATGTCATATTTTTGCAGACCATATGGAAGAGGCATCCATAGATAAATTTGTGAGAATTGAAGACCATCTGATCTTGAAGGATTTCGAAGATGATTTTAGAGAAATATCAAGATTTCCACCAAAAAGAGACATTGATTTCTCTATTGATTTAGTGTCGGGATATTCCTCAGTGTCTAATTCAGATTTTATGAGCAGAATGAAATGAAATAAAAATATATAATATTAACACATAGATACAATGAACAATAATAGATATACAATAAAACTTGACTTCTATTCAATAAAGAAATATGTTGAAACTGTAAAAATGAAGACCGAAACAATCTTGCTCGAATGGTGATAGTTAATATATAAGAAGAGATGTGGCGCCTACATGCATTCATCTAATCCCATTACAATGAGGCCTCTAGGCCCTTTTAGCATCAAGAAGTAATGGGAAAACCCTATATATCCAAAAATCTTACCCTAGGAGATGAAGCGCCAAAAGTTGTGTGGGCCCTTATGAGGTAAGTTGGTACATCAACTTGCTAGGGTCATAACGTTTGCATACGATCTCCGTTTTAGGCACACGATAGGTCGTTAGAAAGGTATCTCTGAGGAATAAACATTTTTTTGTCACACTTTGAATCATTCTATAGTGTGACTATGGTGATCCCAATAAATTTTGTTTAGGGCTTGAAAACATCCCTAGAAGTTTAGGACCCGAAAAACTAAGAAAATAACTACCAATATGAAAAATACATGTGAGCCAATTGGAATAGGTGGGTGGCCATCGAAATCCACCTAGATCAATCCTCCCCTCTTAGGAAGCAATGCTCTCCATTGCATTGATTTCCCTGCATCAGATGAAGAAATTTCTACTAAATTTTTCCTCGGGTGAGCCACTTTCCTTACTGCAGGAGTTGCCCTACTTTGACAACACGATAAAGCTGAAGCTTCTATTGGTGATTTCCCCTAACCCATGTATCCATGATATGGTCAATGGATTCCTATTCCATGCAGTCAGGGTTGAGATATGATGGTGTCAATTGTTCTTCTATCTCTGAGGTGTCTAACAATAGTGGAAATTATGGCCAAAGGAGGTCCACATTAAACACTGGATGCAAGCCAAGGAAGGGGGGAATGATGATATCAAAAGAATTGTCATACATAGCCTTAGTGATGGTGTAAGGTCCCTTGTGGAGTGAATGAAGATTTCGATAGGGCCCTATAAGGCATTCTTTATGCAAGTGCAACCAAACTTTATCTCCCACCTGAAACTTGTGTGGCACCCGGTGTTGATCATGGCGTTTCTTGTACTTGGCATTGGACTTCTATAAAATATCATGAACCTATTGGAGGATGTGTTGGATTTGTTCAATGAAACATGTGGCTTTTTCGGCTTCGGTTTGAGCATGGAATGATTCTTTCTAGGTGGACACAAGGGGTAGTGCAACATCCATGGGACCCAATGGTTGAAATCCCAACCCCACCTGAAAGGATTTGTGGTTGGTTGAGCTATGTATGGACCTGTTGTAACTGTGCTAAAAAAAAATAAGAATCTCATCCCATGTGCATGGATGCTTGGAATTTTACATGTGTAAGATATGCACGATCATCCTATTGACAACCTCAATTTGGCCATCCATTTGGGGGTGGAAGGAAGTGGATTTGGTGAGCTTGGTGTCCAGCAGTGACTAGAGGCATGACCATAATGTGTTGGGGAACCGATTGTCTCGATCTGAGACGATGTTCTGTGGTATTCCAAAAATGTACCCACACTCATTTGAAGAAGAGATTGGTAGTGTCCTCCATTGTGATGCTCTTCTTGCAGGCAGTCAGAATCACCATCTTGGAAAAGTGATCAACAAAAAAAAAAACACAAGTCATTTCCCCACTTGGTTGATGGAAGGCATGACATGTAGTCCATCGAGATGAATTCCCAATGCCTATCAGGAGTAGAAAGAGGGGTGTACATTCCTTGTTTCTTAATGACTAGTTTAGCAATGGCACAGGTAGTGCAGGACCTGATATACTTGTTGACATCTTATTGAAGTTTCAAACAATAGAAATGTTGATGCAACACTGCCACTGTCGTTTCTATCCCGAAGTGTCCTGCTAGCCGACTGTAGTGAGCTTCCCAAATCATCTTCGCTCACTCACTTAATGGGATTGAAATATATACCTTAATTGAGGTTAATCACCCTAACTATATTATGGATAAATTAGTCTCATTGTGTTATAATATAATTACTCATAATTATCATATGAGTACTTTATTAAGTTAGTGCTAAATTACTTCTAAGGGGGGAAAGAGAAAGTAAAACCTCATTAATTACTGGGACATGGGTATTAGGCTAAGAAAATATTAGTTATTGGATAATTAGTTGTGGAGAATAATGATCCTAAATGAGGTTTAATTAATTAATTACCAAAGAATGGTATTATACGAGATATTAATTAAGTATTTTATTTGGACTATAGGAGAGGAACAAATTCCATCTTCTAGTCGAGCAAGCCTAAGCACCCTACAATGACATGGTGAATCGATGATGACTAAGAACATAATTATGATGGCACATGCTAATCTTCCATGGGTTGACGAGTTGAGTGGAGTCCAGTAGGATTGGTGAACCTTAGGTGTCGAATGGATCCTAACTGTAGTTTGGGAGGTCTGGCATGCATCGCAGTTGTCCATCAAGAGAAAGAGAATATTCCTCGATACCATATTCATCGGAGGTAAGTGAAAAATTTATACCCCATCCCTTAAAAAGGTACTTAGGTTCGGGTGTGTGATAAAGTGGTATCAGAGCAGGAAACAACACTTGGCCTGCTTGGGCTCATGAACGAGTCGCATAAAATTTTATTAGAGAACTTTTAAGGGGTAACACCCTATGTTACCCCATTCATAAGAATCTTATTTAAATCACTATTGAAGAGAGGAAAAAAACTTTATGTCGTTGTTATATGTTTTAAAAATATGAACTGTGTGTTGCAAGTATTCCAAATAATGAAGCTGACTTCACCTTACAAATTGTATGTGTTGTTCATAAACTAGTATATAATTAACTAACATAAAATATTTTTGATGGATTGTTGACATTTCAGATCCATATCAAAATCCATCTTCAGGACAAGAAGCCCAGATTATAATTGAAGAGAGAAGCTTCATATAAATGCTAAATGGAAAGAGGAGAGCTTAAATGTCGGTTGGAAAGAACCCTAATTCTACATTAATTAATTAAGTTTATTCAAAAAAAATATTTTCAGTTATTCCAAATTTTTAATTTGTTCTTAGGTTTTTTATTTAAATTGAATTTTTTCATTTCTTTAAAAAAAAAAAATTGTTGTTTTTTTTTATTTAAAAATTTTTGGTAATTTAAAGTTTTAGTTTTTATAAAATATGTTAAGAAATCCATCAACTACTCCAAACTAGATGAAAGAACCAAGAAACATCTGAACCCCAATAACGAGATCACTCCTAGGATTTATGGCCTACCAAAAATTCACAAAAAATATGCTCCTCTCAGACCCATAGTGAATACCATAGGCTCACCAACCTATGAACTAGATAAACATGTAGCCAAGATACTTAGCCCCCTAGTCGACCATACTAAATCCTTCATAAAAGACTCCAACGAATTTATAAAAATCATTGAAAAAGAAAAATTGAAACCTGAAGATACTCTAATAAGCTTTGACGTTGTGGAAAAGGTTTGTCGATGACACCAATGTACTTTGGCCCCATGGGAAAGAAGAATTGGATAAGTTCTTCCAACACCTAAACAATATCTCAAACGACATATAATTCACATTGGAACTTGAGGAAGACGATAACATCCCTTTTCTAGATGTTCTAATTAAAAGTAAACACAATGGAAGCTTAGGGCATACCATTTATAGGAAGAAGACCTACACAGAGAACTATCTACATGCAAACTCCCATCACCACCCCAACTAGAAACTAGGAGTCCTTAAAACCCTAGCCATGAGGGACATAAGAATCTCTGACAAAGAACACTTTGAAAAAGAAAAATTTCACCTCTCCA
Organism: Picea mariana; assembly: GCA_032191745.1. Taxonomy (NCBI): domain Eukaryota; kingdom Viridiplantae; phylum Streptophyta; class Pinopsida; order Pinales; family Pinaceae; genus Picea; species Picea mariana. The sequence goes on along the minus strand of JASDQU010108455.1, from coordinate 32,486 downwards.
ACATTTTCAGAAACATTGGATACAATAAAAAAGACATTAAAAATGCAATTAAAAAAACCAAAGAAAAAATGAACATAACACCCAGACCCCCTGATAACTAAACCCCTAATAACATTGCTTACCTTCCTTTCATAAAAGGAGTAATAGACAAGATTGCTAGGGTCCTCAGCAAAAAAGAGATTAAGACCTCCTTCAAACCACATGAAACCATCAAACAAAATATGTGATCCGTCAAAGACAAACTTGATCTGCACAAATGAAAAGGAATTTATAGAATTGAATGCTCATGCGGTAAATGCTACATCAATGAAACTGGGCACTCCTTTCAAGTTAGAATTAAAGAGCATGGAGCCGACATAAAGAATGAGTGCATTCACACCTCAACCATGTATGCCTTGAACAAACAAAAATTTTGGCAAAAGAGGATCACCTATTTAAACGTCGCATTAGGGAAGCGATTGAAATCCAAAGAAATCCAAGCAACCTTAATAGAGACAATGGCCTAGAATTGAATGAAAATTGGCTCCCTTTAATTAAAAGAAATAATAGTTTAGTAATTAACTTTAGAAAAACCCTAATTTTAAATTAAAAACAATCTGAATTCAATAAATCTTAAAATATTAAAAACATTTAACACATGATTAATCATTACTAAAAATTTTAACACATGATTAATCATTACTAAAATACTTAAACCCATTAATTCAATCCTCAAACAAAAAAACCCTCAATCTAAATCTTTATAAATAAATAAAATTATTAAATAAAAAACAACATTAGAATAATACAAAATTTAAATAATAATAATTCTTAATGAAAATAAAACCTAAAAACACTCAAACTTTGATTAAGTAAAATTTCCTCAAGAACATTAAAAACTAAAACTTTAAATTGCCAAATATTTTTAAATAAAAAACAACATAAATTTTGTTTTAAAAAGAAATGAAAATTTTCAAATTAAATCAAAAGCCTAAGAACAAATTAAAAATTTTGAATAACTGAAAATAAATTTTTGAATAAACTTAATTAATTAAAGTAGAATTAGGGTTCTTTCCAGCCGACATTTAAGCTCTCCTCTTTCCATTTAGCATTTATATGAAGCTTCTCTCTTCTATTATAATCCAGGCTTCTTGTCCTGAAGATGGATCCTGATATGGATTTGAAACGTTGAAAATCCATCAATAACACTGTGGTTTTTCCGAACATTACTGAAAACCTCACCCCAGAAATCTCATTGATCAGAAAATGTTGTATCAGCACTCAAACAGTGAGTGGACAGAAGGAAAACTATAGTGTAAATAATGGTGACACACCATGAGTTGGGGGAAGCTCCCACGATAGAGAAGAAGAATCTGATGAGAGGAGGGCAGTGGAAACCCCTCCAGAGTTGGATGAAACTGTAAGAAGCCTCGTGGTAGAATTATAGAGTTGTAAGGATGAAAATGAAAGGATGATAAAAGAACAAGAAAAACAAACTGGAATTAATGCAATCCTACTGCAAATCCTATTAGATATACAAAAGCAGTTGCAACATGGACCATCAACAAGTAATGTGGACATACATCATACTAAGAAAACCCAAATTCCACCTGAGATACAAAAGCATGGTCTTGAAAGTGGCCACACAAGGAGGAGCACCTCAAAGAAGTCCCAACATGGAGTGAAGAGACATTCAACGGAAGAATCCTCTAATGAGGAAACTAACAACTCCAAGGAATTTTCTAGTAGTGAGACTAGTTCACATTCCCAGAGGAGAAGAAAGAAGAGGAAAAATTCCAAGATCCGTGACCCTGAAGAGTTTAAGAAATCCAAACCACCCACTTTCGATGGATAAATTAAAAAAGGGGGAAGAAGCAGAAGTTCGGTTACTTGGCTTGAAGAAGTACTTCAGATTCCATGACTACTCTAAAAACTTAAAGGCCTAAATAGCCATTTTCAACTTGAATGGAAAGGCCTCCATTTGGTGGGAGGACCTTAGGAATGTGAAATGAATCCATGAGAAGGACTTGTCATGGAAACAATTTGAGAAATACTTCAAGAAGAAGTATCTGTCTAAAAAATACTATGATGGGAAGACCAAGGAATTCTATGAACACAAGCTAGGACAAGTCACAATAGATGAATATATCAACAAATTTCTTGAGATGATGAGGTATGTTCCCTACATAAAGGATGAAAAGGTAAAGATGCAACAATTTATTAGTGGACTGCCTCAGTCCTTTCGAGACAGAATTGAGTTTGATGAACCAAAGACTTTAGAAGACACTATTTGAAAGGAAAGGTATTGCTACGAGTAGTTCAAAAATAAGGCAGAACCTCATAAGGATTGGAAGAATAAAAGTAAATTGGGGTTCAAGAAGAATGAGTTTAAATCCTCAATATTTAAGAATCATGGGAAAAGTTCTAAAATGAGCCTTCCTACTAAAAGTGTGTATCAACAGAATGTTCCATCTCAGAGTGGTAATAAACACTTTGGATCATCCCCCGGTAAGACTGATAATACAAAGAGAGAAACCTTGAAATGTTTGGGTTGTGGAGAAGAGAATTTTTTGAGGGACTGCCCACATATTCAACAAGACAATAGGAGGGTCTACAACATCCAAAAGTATACCACAGTCAATGATGTGGCTAGGAGCATTCCACAAACTTATGCAACTTTGGATAATATACAATTTTAACACCAAGCTTTAGTGGTGGAGATGGAAGGTATTATTTCCAAACATCTAGTTTCCACTTTAATTGACCTTGGTTCTAATCTGAGTTATGTTTCCCCTCAAACTATTGAGAAATGTAAATTGAAGCAAGTAAAACATGCTAAATCATGGCTGGTACAACTAGCCACTAGAACCAAAATAAAGGTAACAGTGGTCATACCAGCATGACAATTCATTATGAATGGATTACCCACCCAAGAAATCCTAAACATGCTCCCTTTAGGATATTATAACCTGCTAATTGGCATGGACTGGTTGTCTTCCCATAAAACCAAGTTGGATTGTTACAATAAAACTTTGGAGTGTGAAGATGAAGAAGGGAGAAAAATAACCTTACAATGAATTCAAAAGCATGTCTTAGTGAGACAAATATTATCCCTTAAAGTGAAGAAGTATTGCAGAAAAGGATGTCCTTTGTATCCAATACAAGTGTTGAACTCTATTGAGAATAATAAACCAAGCCTAGAGGACCATCCCATATTAAGAGAGTATAAATATGTGTTTCTAGAAGAGGTACCAGGTCTACCTCTAAGAAGAGATATTGAATTTTCAATAGAACTTGTACCAGGAGTGATGCCAATGTCTAGAGCACCCTATAGAATGAGTACACCAAAGCTAGTTGAGCTCAAACTACAACTAAAGGAGATGTTGGAAAAAGGTTACATTCGGCCTAGTGTGTCTCCTTGGGGAGCACCAACTTTGTTTGTGAACAAGAAGGATGGCACACTGAAGTTGTGCATAGACTATAGACAACTCAATAACATGACCATTAAGAATAAGTATCCCTTGCCAAGGATTTATTACTTGTTTGACCAATTAAGGTGTGCTACAATTTTCTCCAAGATTGACTTGAGGTTTGGATACCATCAATTCTGAATTAAGGATGAATACATCCAAAAAACATCCTTTAGGACAATATATGGGCACTATGAATTTGTGGTGGTGCCATTTTGTCTTACCTATGCACCAACCACTTTTATGTGCTTAATGAATAATGTACTCAGTAAGTTCTTGGACAAATTTGTGTTGGATTTCATTGATGATATCCTAATCTATTCTAAGAGTAGGGAAGAGCATGAAGAAAATATCAAGTTAGTGCTTCAAGTGCTAAGAGAACATCAACTCTATGCTAAGTTTAGTAAGTGACTTTTTCCAAAAACAAGTCCATTACTTATGCCATGTTATTTTTGAAGAAGGAGTGGCAATTGATCCTGACAAGATCAAATCCATAATGGATTGACCTACCCCAAAAGATGTTCAGATCCTTTATGGACCTAGTAGGATACTATAGAAGGTTCATAAAGGGATTTTCCAAGATTGGTTTCTCAATCACCTCCCTCCAGAAAAAGGGAGTTAAATTCATTTGGACATCAGAATGTGAAGAGAAATTCCAATAGCTAAAATACCTTCTAACCAATGCACCTGTGTTGAAGATTGCAGACCCAAAAAAGGACTTCCTTGTGTGTACATATGCCTGGAAGGAAGGGCTCGGAGGAGTCCTTATGCAATAAGGGCATGTGATTTTCCCTTATTTGACCATGATTTGGAATTTCCTTCCATAGTACATTTTTTTAAAATGTGGAGGCATTACCTCCTAGGTAGAAGATTTGTACTTATGGCAAACCATAGTGGGTTGATATATTTGTTTGATCAACCAAAACTCAATGCTAGACAATCTAGGTGGATAGCTCTCCTAAGTGAATTTGATTTTGAAATCAAACATATTAAAGGAAAAGAAAATAGTGTGGTTGATGCACTTAGTAGAAGTATGAAAGTGATTCACTTGGCATTTGTAAGTACCTTTGAATTGGACATCAAGGAGAGATTCAAAAGTGCACAAGAAACAAATGCATTTTTCAAGACTGTAAAATCATACCTAGAGAAAGAGCCCACAGGGATAAAGTATGAGGGCTATCAAATGTTGAATGATGGCATGCTAACTTACAAAGGTATGTTGTATATTCCAAATTATGATGACTTGAAGAGGTTCATAATGGATGAACTACATAAAAGACCATATACTGGTCATCTTAGTTATCAAAAAGTGATCATAAACACTAGGAAATTGTTTTATTGGTCAGGAATGGAAAAGGACATAGTTGATTACTTAGATAAATGTCTAGAATGAAAACAAGTTAAGGCAGAACATCGACATCCAACAGGGTTGTTGCAACCCCTACCAATTCCTGAGTGGAAATGGGAAACCATTCTATGGATTTCATCACAGGATTACCTAAATCAACCAAGCAGAATGACGCCATTATGGTAGTTGTGGAAAAATTGAGCAAGGCTGCTCACTTTATTGCCATCAAGTCAACTTTCAAGCCAATAGATATTGCCAGTATTTTCATGGAAGAGATATTTAGGCTACATGGCATGCCTAAAAAAATCATATCAAATAGAGATACAAAATTTACTTCAAATTTTTGGAGATCTTTGTTTGTTGGTCTTGAAACTAAATTGCTATTTAGTACATCCTATCACCCTCAAACTGATGGGAAGACAGAGAGAGTAAAACAAGTGTTAGAGGACATGTTACGGATGCATGTGATGCATCATCCCAAGAAGTGGGAAGACTACCTACCACTGGTAGAGTTTTCTTATAACAATGGCTATTAAGAGTCATTGAAGATGAGCCCTTTTGAGGCCCTCTATGGTAGACAATGAAATATCACAATCAGTTGGAATAACCCATAAGACATAATTACACTCAGGCCAGATATACTAAAATAAATGCAACAATAAGTAGTTCAAATAAAACAGAATCTAAAAATAACTCGGGATAGACAGAAAATCTATGTAGACAAAAAAAGGACTCCTAGAGAGTTCAAAGCAAGGGATAATGTGTATCTCTGACTTAGGCCCAGAAAAATTTCCTTGAGAATGGGAGCTTGTGCCAAGCTAGAACCTTGGTATTTTGGACCCTTTGAAATTTTGGATAGAGTGGGACCTATAGCATATAGACTAGCACTTTCTCCCACAGTGAAGGCACATAATGTTTTCCATGTTTCATTACTGAAGAAATATGTACATGATTCTAATCATATAATTGATTGGCCTATGATTTAGGTGGAACTAGAGGGAGAATTCCTACCAGAGCCACAACACATAATAGACAGGAAATAAATCCCACTCAAGAATCGAACCATTGCACAGGTCAAGGTGCAGTGGAAACACTTTGGTCCAGATGAAGCTACATGGGAAATGGAGGATTCCATGAAACAAGCATATCCATTTTTTTTTACTGTTGTACATACAGAACACATCGATAGGTATAACATCGAGGATGATGTTTCTTTAAGGGGGAGGGGATTGTAATAACCTTGTTTCCCCCAACTTGTAAATATAACTATAACCTGCTAAAATACTATGGGCAGATTGAATATGTGTGGATGTTGGAATTGATAAACCTTTTTGTTATAAAAGGTAATGTATATATTTATGTTACTAAATAAAATGGAAAGTGTTGCATAACTATTGAAGGATTTTTCCAAGGTATATCATGATGCATGAGAGAGATGGTGAGGGGAACCATAAACGGTTGAGACAACCCTACTAGACTGGTACTCTACTGGATTTAAATTATACAAACCCAGAAAATTCCTCTGACCCAGAAAAAATAAATTACCAGTCAGACTGGTAGTTTGGAAGTCCTCCTCAAGATTCAATGAGAAGATGGGAAAAGTAACCATCTAAAAACTTCCCGACCTAACCCACGAAATTGGGAATTGGACCCACAAAATCTTGTTGAGGAAGGAAAGAGAGGAAACCTGTTAGAAGAAGTGAAGAGGCAATAAGATCAGTCTGATTACCATTTTCTGAAGAGGAGAGCATGTGCAACTCTCTGGTTCTGAAGAGAACTAAAAAATGAATTTGTTTTGGGTACAAGAATTTGTTGGGCATCATTTTCAATCCAAGCTGGTAAACACGGTTACAGAGAAAATGAGTGATTGAGGAAGCACTCATTGTAGACCCCCTTGCTTAGTGGAGAGAAAAACGATATGCCAAGTTCCTATGGGATGAGGAGAGTGGCCTTCGTCCCTGGATGTTTCCTAACAGAAGGAAGAATCTCTCTCAGAATATCATAATCTAGCTAAGGGGTGGCCAGCGGTAAATACACCGAGTAGTTTTTGTGGCTACGGTTGGGTGGAAAATAGCACCCCTTTCAGCAGTTTCATCACTATTTGGTTTCTAGATAAGTATATTTGGTTGAATATATGTAGTGTTTAGATCAGAGAAAATTTTATACTATGTTTTAGAATTGTGTAAGTTTAATGATGCGGGAGCATCACTACACCTCAGCACACACCAGTCGATTGACATGCGTGGTGCGCATTCAAGGAAGGGAGAGGCGTCACCCTCTCATTTTGCCTTCGAGAATCTAAGGCGTGATCAAAACAAATTAATGACAACAAGTTGGAAGAGCCAAGTCGTGCCTTCACACAAGCTGAAGATAAGGTCCCCATTAAGTGGTTGACGGTAGGAGGGATCTGCATTCGATTTGGAGCAAATTTCCATCATTGTAATTTTCCCATTAGACAGGTGTTTTGAATGGTGATTTGACAACACTAGCTTAGCTTGGAGGGAATCTCATTGAGCCCCTCTTGTATAACTCTTTGTATAGTATGCCTGGTAGAGAGGCAAAAATTAGATGAGGAAAACCATTGTAAGCCAGGAGGAGAAATTCATATGATATAGGGAGAGAAACACAAAGAGTCGAGACTCATTTTTAGTTCAGACTCCCATATTGTAATGAACATTCTGCCATTAATAGAAAATGACAGTTTTTCCTGTTATCAATTTATGTGTAATGGATATTTTGTGTTGAATGTCATTTGTATGCATTTGAATTGTAGATGAATGTTAGAAATCATCTGCAGGGATAGAGATATAGTTTTCTATCTATGAGTGTGTCAGATTAAGTCTGGTTCTCTAGGATAAGTGCAAGGAGTGCGTGACAGAGTGTGGAAACTAGATTTGGTCCCTAGATTTGGTCTTGAAGAATTTGTCGATTCGGAAACCAGAAAAAAGGGAGTAAGCAACTCATGAAAGCTCTAAAGCATGGAGTCGTGAAGGGAGCTAGCCCACAGTCATAGTTCATGGTCACATCAAGTCGGAGCCTAGAATAGAGAGCTAGTGTATGTTGGCGTCACGATTCGAAGAACGCTAAGGAGAGGGTCCGTGGCTGCCACACAATATGCGTTGAAAAGGTAGAAGGGCATGTGACAAGTTAAATTGGTTCCTATTAGGAGCCTGACAAGCCATTCGGTTCGATGAATTGAATGATCCAAGACGGGGAGGTCAAGCAACCCTTTGGAGGGAAGGGGGTGTGCACCAGGAGTGGTATCAAAGCCCAATTTACATCTATAGATTTCAGGCAAAGGGGAAGGTGAATATGGCTACTGAAGGTCATAGACATGGTCAAGGAAAGGACCACCAGCAGAAAAGAAAAGCTAAAGTGGAGAAAGAGCTTAGCGAGATAAGGGTAGAGATGGAGAGGCTAGCATTCAATATGCAGTAGGAGGAAAAGGTGCATTGAAGGTATGAATGGCCTTTGAAGAGAACAACTAAGTGGCATGTTCAGAATTTGTTGGCTAGAGGGAAGCAAAAGCTGTTAAAAAGGTGGCTGAGGCATGTTGAAAACCTTAGTGATGAGGGAAAGAGATCTATTAGGGGTCTCGTAGGTTGTGAGGTGAGGAATGAGAAGGGATCAATGGATCTTGTAAACTTCCAGGAGGGCAGGGGAGACATCCCAAATTTCCAAATGGGCAAGCGAGAAGAGGTGATCTCAACTGAGAGTTCACATCAGGGGATGTTGACGGATGTAGAGGAGGCAGACGAAAGACCTCGCTCAGGTGAAAATTCATGTGGAATTGTGAACTGTGTGTATGAATATGATGAGAAGTTAAAAAATTCCACCATCAAGGAGAAGGATCAAGGGAGTATTCTGGTCATTGGTGGAATTGAGGTATTCCTACCACATAGCTTGATCGAGGCCAGAGAATGTGTTGAAGATGCAACAAAAGGATAGTTAGCAATGATTGTCATAGAAATGGAGAAAGAGAATATGTTGATGTCTACCCCATTAGAATAAGAAGAAGATGTTGATGTCTTCCCCAGGGTTGTTGAACACTCTGAGGAAGGAAGGCTTTGCAAGACTGCATCGACAAAGGAAAGGATGTGCCTTAAGAAGCTCAGGCATGCTAAGGGAGAAGTCATCAAAAATCTTAACCGAACGAAAGGAGTGTGTCGAGGAGACTGTAAGTCCATCTTACAAGCTCAAGAGGGAGAGTGAGAAACTGACAGGAGGGCACAAGAAAGTTCACTGAAGGACATAGAGGAACAGGGAACCTTGAAGGTTTTCAAGATGAGAAAAGTCCCAGAAGAGCCTGCGCAGAACTCTGCAACGAGTGCAAAATAAATTCGAGAATAGCCTAAGTCTCGAAAGGGAAAAGTGTGCTAAGTGTGCAAAGGGGTCGAGGACTTTCCGAAGTCCCAAAGACCGTAAAATCGTCCATCGTCCAGGTAGATAGGTGAAATTAGACCTGAGAATTCAATGATTCAGACTTCAAAAGACTTGCAAGGAGAACAATTCAAACTTCACGAAGGGAGAAGTGCGGAGTGATTATGGATCGTTAGATCCAGGAGGACGCGTGGCGGAGATCCACGTATTCTGGAGGAAGAACCCTTCGAACAAACGTTAAGGAGAGAATATCCAAAGAGCCGGTAGCTGAAGCAATCCTAATCGTCCATTGAGATAGGACACATCACGGGAAGTCATAATTTCACTGATTCACAAATCAGGAAGGACAGAGTTGGGAGGAGAGAGGAATCACGAAGCTCAAACTCACGATTTGATCTCAGCCGTCGAACGCAAGGAGAACGTGGACCCTACATTTGGTCTTGAAGAATTTGTTGATTCAGAAATAAAAAAAAAGGAGTAATCATCTCACGAAAGCTCCAAATTATGGAGTTGCGAAGAGAGTTGGCCCATGTTTGTAGTTTGTGGTCACATCAAGGGGGATCCTAGCATAGAGAGCTAGTGTATGTTGGTTTTAAGATTCAAATAACGCTAAGGAGAGGGTCTGTGGTTTCCACACAATCTGTGTTGAAAAGGTAGAAGGGTCTGTGACAAGTTAAATTGGTTTCCATTAGGAGCCCAACGAGCCATTCAGTTCGATCACTTGAATGATCCAAGACCGGGAGGTCGAGCAACCCTTTGGAGGGAAGGGGGTGTGTGCCAAGAGTGGTATCAGAGCCCAATTTCCGTCTGTAGATTTCAGGCGAAGGGGAAGGTGAAGATGGATACTAAAGGTCATAGACATGGTCAAGGAAAGGACCACCAATAGAAAATCAAAGCTGAAGCGGAGAAAGAGCTCAGCGAGATAAGGGCAGAGATGGAGAGGATAGCATTCAATATACAACAGGAGGCAAAGGTGCGCTGGAGGTATGAATGGCCTTTGAAGAGAAAAACTAAGTTGCATGTTCGGAAGTTGTTGGCTAGAGGGCGACAACAGGTGTTAAAAAGGTGGCTGAGGCATGCTGAAAACCTCAGTGATGAGGGAAAGAGATCTGGCATGGGTCTCATAGGTTGTGAGGTGAGAAATGAGAAGGGATCAATGGATCTCTCAAATTTCTAGGAGGGCAGGGCAGAAATCCCGAATTTCTAATTTATCAAGGGAGAAGAGGTGAGATCCATTGAGAGTTCACATCAGGGGTGTTCACGGATGAACATGAGGAAGAAGAAAGACCTCGCTCAAGTGAAAATTCACGCGAAATTGTGGACCGTGTGAATGAAGACAATGAGAAGTTAAAAACTTCCACCGTCGAGGAGAAGGATCAAGGGAGTATTCTGGTCATTGGCGGAATTGAGGTATTCTTACCACAGCCTTATCGAGGCCAAAGAATGTGTTGCAGATGCAACAAAAAGACAGCTAGTAGTGATTTTCGTAGAAGAGGAGAAGGAGAAGATGATGATGTTTGCCCTAGTAGAAGAAGAAGAGAATACAGTTAAATTTCTCACTCCATGGGAGAAAGAGTTGTAGATGCTAGAGGATTGGTTGAATGATCTAGAACCAGAAAATGGCTACCAGAGGACAATCGTACAGATTGTTGGAGAAAATCATTCGGCAGAATTGCTCGGAAATTTTAGCCGAGGAACTAAGAAAGAGATGACTGCAATGCTGAAGCACGCAATAGAATAAGAAGTCAAATACCAACATGAGGAGCAGCTGGAGGAAGTTGGAGTTGAACTAGCACAAGAAAACCTGACAGGAGAAAATCTTTCAGAAGGGGAAACTGAGCAGCAACCCAGTAATGAGAAGCCTTTTGGAGTGGAAGTTGCAGCAGAGTGGTAAGCTAAGGCCACAAGAGATGGAGGAGATAACTTGGGGGATCGATGTGATTTACCCATTGATAAAGGAAGAAGTGTAGCAAGCTAGTCTGCACTGGGAGGGCCATCTAATGGAGTAGTTGGACGAGGTGGTGGAGGAGATAAGAAATATGATGTTGGGGTTAGCAGAAGGAGCGGTCAACAAGGAGAAGCTGGAAAAAAAGAAACTTGCACGAGCCACAAAAAATATGCAGGAGTAGCAGCAATGAAGCAAAGGAGCATAAAGACAGCTCCAGAGGAAATTTTGGGATCCAAGAGGATTTCATCCTAGCTGGAAATCTCATCAGTAGGAGCTCATGATTTTTCATAGCCGTGGAGTATGATGCAGGAGCATCGCTCCACCTCAGCACGTGCCAACTGATTGACATGCGTGGTGCGCAGTCAAGGAAGGGAGAGGCATCACCCTCTTGTTTTTCCTTCAAGAATCTAAGGCGTGATCAAAACAAATTAATGATGACAAGTTGGAAGAGCCAAGTTGTGCCTTCACACAAGCTGAAGATAAGGTCACCATTAAGTGGTTGACGGTAAGAGGGATTTGCATCCTATTTGGAGCATTTCCATCATTGTAATTTGCCCATTAGACAGGTGTTTTGAATGGTGATTTGAGACCACTAGCTTAGCTTGGAGGGAAGCTCGTTGAGCCCCTCTTATATAACACTTTGTATAGTATGCCTGGTAGAGAGGCGAAAATTAGATGAGAAAAACCATTGTAACCCAAGAGGAGAAATGCATAGGAGATAGGGAGAGAAACACAGAGAGTCGGGACTCAGTTGTAGTTCAGACTCCCATATTGTAATGAACATTCTGCCATTAATAGAAAATGACAATTTTTCCTGTTATCAATTTCTGTGTAATGGATATTTTGTGTTGAATGTTATTTGTATGCATTTGAATTGTAGATGAATGTTAGAAATCGTCTGCAGGGATAGAGATACATTTTTCTATATATGAGTGTGTCAGATTAAGTCTGGTTCTCTAGCATAAGTGCAAGGAGTGCATGATAGAGTGTGGAAACTTTGTGAGCCGACGCAAAGAGTGCACATCTGAAATCAGTGGAGTCAGAGGAGAAGCTGCCAGGAGGTAAAACCAGGTTAATTCATAGACTCAGGAGGAAATTTCAAGGTGGTTAAGTACCTTGGAAAGAAATATTGTGTAGGAGGAAACACAACGCAGAGTTACTGAACACTTTGTGACACTTTGCCAAGAGGGAATTGAGCTGGTGCGAGATCGTGCCAGAACAAGACATTCTGAAGTGTTGGAATCCTTAAGAGAACCACAGGGTTTCTAAACACTCTGAGGAAGGATGGATTTGCAAGAGTGCATCGAAAAAGGAAAGGATATGCCTTAAGAAGCTCAGGCATGCTAAGAGAGAATTCATTGAAAATATTAGTCGAACACAAGAAGTGTGTAGAGGAGACTGTAATTCCATCTTACAAACTCAGGAGGGAGAGAGAGAAACTACCAGGAGGGCATGAGAAAGTTCACTGAAGGACATAAAGGAACGGGGAACATTGAAGGTTTTGAAGCTGAGCAAAGCCGCAAAAGACCCTACAAAGAACTCTGCAAGGAGTGCAGAAGGAATTCGAAAATAGCCTAAGTCTAGAAAGGGAAAAGTGTGCTAAGTGTGCAAAGGGGTCGAGGAATTTCCGAAGTCCCAAAGACCGTAAAATCGTCCATCATCCAGGTAGACAGGTGAAAGTAGACCCGAGAGTTCGAGGATTCGGACTTCAGAAGAGTTGCAAGGAGAAAAATTCAAACTTGGTGAAGGGAGAAGTGTGGAGTGATGTTGGACCATTGGATCCAGGAGAATGCATGGTGGAGATCCATGTATTTTGAAGGAAGAACCCTTCGGAGAAAATTTAAGGAGAGAATATCTGAAGAGCCGGGAGCCAAAGCAATCCTAGTCATCCATTGAGATAGGACACGTAGTGAGAAGTCATCATTTAACTTATTCACAAATCAGGAAGGACAGAGTTAGGAGGAGAGAGGAATCATGAAGCCCAAACTCGTGATTTGATCTCAGCCTTCGAGCGCGAGGAGAACGTGGACCGTAGATTTGGTCTTGAAGAATTTTTCAATTCGGAAATCAGAAAAAAGAGAGTAAGCAGCTCGTGAAAGCTCTGAAGCATAGAGTCACAAAGGGAGTTGGCCCACAGTTGTAGTCCATGGTCACATCAAGGGGGAGCCTAATATAGAGAGCTAGTGTCTGTTGACGTTAAGATTCCAAGAACGCTAAGGAGAGGGTCCGCGGTTGCCACACAATCTGTGCTGAAAAGGTAGAAGGGTCTGTGACAAGTTAAATCAGTTCCCATTAGGATCCCAATGAGCCATTCGGTTTAATGAATTGAATGATCTAAGACTGCGAGGTCAAGCAGCCCTTTGGAGGGAAGGGGGTGTGCGCCAAGAGTGGTATCAGAGCTCAATTTCCATCTGTAGATTTTAGGCGAAGGGGAAGGTGAACATGGCTATTAAAGGTCATAGACATGGTCAAGGAAAGGACCACCAGTAGAAAAGAAAAGTTGAAGTGGAGAAAGAGCTCAGTGAGATAAGGGCAAAGATGGAGAGGATAGCATTCAATATGCAACAGGAGGAAAAGGTTCACTGGAAGTATTAACGGCCTTTGACGAGAACAAATAAGTGCCATGTTCAGAATTTGTTGTCCAGAGGGCAACAACAGGTGTTAAAAAGGTGGCTAAGGCATGCTGAAAACCTCAGTGATGACGGAAAGAGATCCGGTAGGGGTCTCGTAGGTTGTGAGATGAGCAATGAGAAGAGATCAGCGGATCTCATAAACTACTAGGAGGGAAGGCGAGACATCCTGAATTTCCAAGTGGGAAAGGGAGAAGAGGTGAGATTAGTTGAGAGTTCACATTAGGGGGTGTTGACAGATGAAGAGGGGAAAAAGAAAGACCTCACTCAAGTGAAAATTCATGTGGAATTGTGGATCGTGTGAATGAAGATGATGAGAAGTTAAGAACTTCCACCGTCGAGGAGAAGGATCAAGGGAGTATTCAATTCATTGGCGGAATTGAGGTATTCTTACCACATAGCCTGATCGAGGCCAGAGAATGTGTTGCAGATGCAACAAAAAGACAGCTAGTAGTGATTGTCATAGAAGAGGAGAAGGAGAAGATGATGATGTTTTCCCCAGTAGAAGAAGAAGAGGATACAATTAAATTTCTCACTCCATGGGAGAAAGAATTGTAGATGCTGGAGGATTGGTTGAACAATCCAGAACCAGAAAATGGCTACCAGGGGACAATCGTACAGATTGTTGGAGAAAAGCATTCAGCAGAATTGCTCAGAAATTTTAGCCGAGGAACTAAGCAGGAGATGCCTGCAACGTTGAAGCACGCAATAGAATAATAATTTGAATACCGACATGAGGAGTAGCAGGAGGAAGTTGGAGTTGAACTAGCACAAGAAAAGATGACATGAGCAAATCTGTCAAAAGGGGAAATTGAGCAGCAACCCAGTAATGAGAAGCCTGTAAAAGTGGAAGCTATAGCAGAGTGGCAAACTAAGACCACAATAGATGGAGGAGATAACTTGGGGGATCGATGTGATTTACCCATTGACAAGGAAGAAGTGCAGCAAGCTAGTCTACAAAAGGAGAACCAGCTGATGGAGTAGTTGGACAAGGTGGAGGAGGAGATAAGAAAGTTGATGTTGGGGTCAGTAGAAGGAGCGGTTAGGAAGGAGAAGTTGGACAAAACGAAACCTACACAAGCCACAGAAAAGATGCAGGAGAAGCAGCAACGAAGCAGAGGAGCATAAAGACAACTACAGGAGACATTTTGGGATCCAAGAGGATTTTAGTCGAGCTGGAAAGCTCATAAGAAAGAGCTCATGATTTTTCATAGCCGTGGAGTATGATGCAGGAGCATCGCTCCACCTCAGCACACACCAGCCGATTGACACGTGTGGTGCAAATTCAAGGAAGGGATAGGCGTTTCCCTCTCATTTTGCCTTTATGAGTCTAACGCATGATCAAAGCAAATTAATGACGACAATTCGTAAGATCCAAGTTGTGCCTTCGCACAAGCTGAAGATAAGGTCACTATTAAGTGGTTGACAGTAGGAGGGATCTGCATCCGATTTGGAGAAGGTTTCCATCATTGTAATTTGCCCATTAGACAAGAATTTTGAATGGTGATTTAACACCACTAGCTTAGCTTGGAGGGAAGCTTGTTGAGCCCCTCTTGTATAACTCTTTGTATAGTATGCCCGGTAGAGAGGCGAAAATTAGATGAGAAAAACGATTGTAAGCTAGGAGGAGAAATGCATAGGAGATAGGGAGAGAAGCATGGAGAGCCAAGAATCAGTTGTAGCTCGGACTCCCATATTGTAATGAACATTCTACCATTAATAGAAAATGACATTTTTTCCTGTTATCAATTTCTGTGTAATGGATATTTTGTGTTGAATGTCATTTGTATGCATTTGAATTATAGATGAATGTTAGAAATCGTATGTAGGGATAGAGATACAGTTTTCTATCTATGAGTGTGTCAGATTAAGTCTGATTCTCTAGGCTAAATGCAAGGAGTGCGTGACAGAGTGTGGAAACTTTGTGAGCCAATGCAAAGAGTGCACATATGAACTTAGTGGAGTCAAAGGAGAAGTTTCCAGGAGGCCACACCAGGTTAATTCACAGACTCGAGAGGAAATTGCAAGGTGGTTAATTACCTTGGAAAGAAATATTGTGTAGGAAGAAACACAACGCAGAGTTACTTAACACTCTTCGACACTCTTCCAGGAGGGAATTGAGCTGGTGCAAGAGCATGCCAGAACAACACATTCTGAAGTGTTGGAATTCTTGAGAGAACCCCAGGGTTGTTTAACACTCTGAGGAAGGTAGGCTTTGCAAGAGTGCATCGACAAAGGAGAGGATGTGCCTTAATAAGCTCAGGCATGCTAAGGGAGAAGTCATTGAAAATCTTATCTGAACGCAACGAGTGTGTCGAGGAGACTGTAAGTCTATCTTACAAGCTCAGGGGGGGGAGTGAGAAACTTCCAGGAGGGCACAAGAAAGTTCACTGAAGGACATAGAGGAATGGGGAACCTTGAAGGTTTTCAAGCCAAGCAAAGTCACAGAAGAGCCCACGCAGAACTCTGCAAGGAGTGCAGAAGGAATTCGAGAATAGCCTAAGTCTCGAAATGGAAAAGTGCGCTAAGTGTGCAAATTGGTCAAGGAATTTTCAAAGTTCCAAAGATCGTAAAATCGTCCATTGTCCAGGTAGACAAGTGAAAGTAGACTGAAGATTTCAAGGATTCGAACTTTGGAAGATTTGCAAGGAGAACAATTCAAACTTCGCGAAAGGTGAAGTGCGTAGTGATTTTGGACCGTTGGATCTAGGAGGACTCTTGGTGGAGATCCATGTATTTTGGAGGAAGAACCCTTTGGAGAAACGTTAAGGAGAGAATATCCGAAGAGCCGGGAGCCAAAGAAATCCTAGTCGTCCATTGAGATAGGACACGTAGTGAGAAGTCATCATTTCACTGATTCGCAAATCAGGAAGGACAGAGTTGGGAGGAGAGAGGAATCATGAATCCTGAACTCGTGATTTGATCTCAACCCTCGAGTGCAAGGAGAACGTGGATCGTAGATTTGGTATTGAATAATTTGTCGATTCAGAAATCAGAAAAAAGGGAGTAAGTGACTCGTGAAAGATCTGAAGCTAGATTCGCAAAGGGAGTTGGCCCATAGTCGTAGTGTGTGATCACATCAAGGGGAAGCCTAGAATAGAGAGCTAGTGTCTGTTGGAATTAAGATTTGAAGAACACTAAGGAGAGGGTCCGTGGTTGCCACACAATTTGCGCTAAAAAGGTAGAAGGGTCTGTGACAAGTTAAATTGGTTCCCATTAGGAGCCCGATGAGCCATTCAGTTAGATCACTTAAATGATCCAAGACCAAGAGTTCGAGCAGCCCTTTGGAGGTAAGGGGGTGTGTGCCAGGAGTGGTATCAGAGCCCAATTTTTGTTTGTAGATTTTAGGGAAAGGGGAAGGTGAAGATGGCTACTGAAGGTCGACATGGTCGAGGAAAGGACCACTAGTAGAAAAGAAAAGCTAAAGTGGAGAAAGATATATGTGAGATAAGGGAAGAGATGGAGAGGCTAGCATTCAATATGCAATAGAAGAAAAAG
>JASDQU010108454.1:93422-103806 GCA_032191745.1 Picea mariana | reverse complement strand
AACCAGTAGCATGAAGTACAATTCACCTTTCAATCCCTTCGTTCTTGTGTGTCCAACTAGATCAGTATGTACAATATCCAGTGGTTTTGTTGCAGAGTACTCATTTGATTTGAACTTGGTTTTGGTTTGTTTTCCCCGTAGACAATGCTTGCATAGAATATTTTTTGGCTTTGATATCTCAGACATTTCTCTTATTTCTTCCTTTTTGTTGACTTTGACAATATTATCAAAATTTATGTGACCCATTCTTCTGTGCCAAAACCAACTTTCATCGTCCTTTTCTAAGAAACATCTTTACTTTCCAATTTCATTTAGAACATATATGTTGCATGGAGTTATTACAACTGTAGCCACCAACTTTCCTGATTCTTCTTTCCTTATCTCACACTTATTTGAGTCAAACAAAATTTTGTGTCCTTGATCACACATTTGACTTTCACTTAGCAAATTGTGTTCCATGTCTTTGACCAATAAAACATTTTATGTCGTGGCATCCTTACTTCCGAGTTTGACTGTGCCTTTTCCAATAATTATGGTTAAGTTGTCATTCCCAAATGAAACTAATCCATATCTTTCTTTCTTCAATGTTAGAAACCTATCTTTATCATCTGTCATATGTTTTGATCATCCAATGTCAACATACCATCCATGTTTCTTGTGTTGATCTTGTATAGCAAGGTTGCATTCTTCAGTGTTGAATTGATCCTTCTTTCTTATCCATATCCCTTTTGGTTCCTGCTTAGGACTAATGATATTCTTCTTTGGTTCCCTTGGAGGAATATTGAGTCTACAATCTTTAGCCATATGTCCAAAGTTGTATCACTTGTAGCATTATACCTCATCACTCAATGATTCAAATCTGTTTTAGTTTCTATTTTGAGATTCATGAGATGTTCTTGGATAACTGTTTATTGTATGGCCTTCATAGTTTCTTATGTTCTTGGTATTGGCTCTACAATTCACAACTTTGCGCCCAAAATTATTACATGAATAACATAAACCAAGGAAAATGGTTTCATACCTGGGAGTGGAAGATATTCTGAATGGTGTTGCTCTTCTAAATCCTTCTTCTTCTTGAGGTCTTTCTATAGATGGTTGTTGTTGATATTGACTTATGAATCTTATAGGTGGTGCAATGTCTCTGTAATCTTGAGTCTTCATGTCTTCTTCTTTCTTAGAGGGACCTATGATGACTTCTGCATAGATTCTTGGTTTTTCTTCTTTCTCTGTCATTTTGGAGCTTGAACCTTTCTTTGTCTGCATCCAGTTGTATCCAAATCCATATCTATCATAGTAAGGTATTTGATTGTTAATGATATTATCCAATATCCTGGTGTTGTTTTGCTACATGTACTTCTTCTGAAGATTTTTTCTTAGAGTGACTATCTCTGCTTGTAAGCCTTCAATGATCTTGTCCTTTTCATCTAATTGTCCTCTAAGTGATTCTTCAATTCTTCGACTTCTTTGGACTTCTTTGGAGTCCTTTTCATCTAGATTTTTGATCATATGTTTGACTTCTTTGGAATTGGAGTTATGAGATCCTTGTTTCTTCTTTAGTTCTTCCTGGACTGACTTGTTTTCCCTTTTTCAATCCTTAGAGCTTATATGACATTGATCAATTCTTCTTTATAATCAGCTTTTTCCTCTTTGCATTCTTCTTCGGAGCCTTATTCATTAGAGTCTTCTACTACCATAAAGAGTACTCTCTTTATATCACTATTGTTGTCTTCATCTTCATTTGATGATGAATTATCTTCCTTGGTGCAAAGACTTTTCTTGAAAAAAATATTTTTGTTTCTTCTACTCTTTTGGATTTTCTTTTTCTTTTTAGAGTCATCTTCTTCATTATTTTCCTTATTCTTATAGGGACATTTAGAAGCGAAATGACCAACACCGTCACAATTAAAACATTTAAATGGAATCATACCTTTTTATTTGTCAGTTCCTCTCTTCAAATTTCTTACAATGTTTGCCACCTCTTAATATTCCTCTGAATCATCGTTGCAACTACAATCTGACTTGGGATTTTGTTTGTTTTTCTTCTTTGTCTTCTTGGATGCCTTAAATGTTGCTTCTTTTGTGGCTGGATTTTATTGCTCTATCCTCATCTCATTGGTAGTGAATATTCCATGTAACCCGTCCATGGTCATTGTAGCTAGGTCCACTCTTTCTTCTAGAGTTGAAATCTTTGAATCAAATATCATTGGTACAGATATTAATACCTTTTTAACAACAACTGGTTCCTTGATCTCATCTCCCAAACCTTTGATATTGTTTACTATTTAATCAACTCGTAGAAATTAAGCTATCATGTTTTCGTCTTCATTCATCTTCAATTGTTCGAACTTGGCTCTAAAAATATGAAGTTTATCTTCCTTAAATTTCTCATATCCTTCGTAGATATTTTTTAGTTTGTCCCACATTTATTTTGCGGAATCATAGTGCATAATATTGGTATGTATTGATTGATTCAAACCATTTTCAATAGCATTTATATCCCTTGAATCGTTTTCTTCAAGTTTCTTTCCATGTTTATCTGTCGATGGAGTGGTTGGTGCTTTGTATCCATTTACTAATGATCACTAAACATCAAATCCTTGTGCTTGTATATACATCTTCATTCTTCTGCTCCAAAAGACACAGTTCTCACCGTCAATCTCTGGTACCCCAATCTTAGTGTAATCCATGATCTCCTTCCAGTGGTTAGACTGCTTCTTGAAGGACTTGATTTGATACCAATTGTTGGATTACTAAGAGAGGGGGTGAATCAGTAATGAGCAATTTTATTACTTTTAACCACATTAAATTCTTCAACAATATTCAACATTTTATCGTTATCATTCAATATATCATCAACAATATAATCATAAACAACATCACATAACAATAGATACATAGGACACAAGAATTTACATGGAAACCCAAATGGGATAAAACCACATAAGGTTTTTCTTATATATCAAAAGAATACATTCATTGGAAGCACCAACTTCTTGATTCTAGAGCTACAACTGGAAGGACGATCCAACCCCCTATTGTTAGGCTGAAACCTGAAGGAAGCTACAACTCCCTGAATTCTCTAGCTCCAACTAGAAGGAGGCTACAACCCCCTGAGTTCTCTGGCTCCAACCAGAAGGTGGATACAACTACCTATCATTTCCTCGTCATGCCGCCCTGAAATATAAGTGTAGACCAACTGTCACTACCACAATCACTTCCACTGTCACTTCCACTACCACTGTCACTATCATTGTCATTGTCACTGCCATTGTCACATCAACATGTAACTTGTCAACCTGTCATTGTATCCAACCTGTGTGGTTGTACCATACCATGCATCAATTGTGTACCAATATGTGAACTACAAAATGCATCAATCATAAATCATAACATCAACCATGAATACAACCTGTACCATATACCATAACATCAATCATGTATAGACATGTACCATATCATCAATGAAGTATCTCAAAGAACCAATGCATGTCCCTCATGCATATGCCACCATAAAATAAGATCTCAAGGATATGAAATATAAAAACCATGTCATATACTGAACCAAGTATAAGAGTATTCCTCACTGACCCAAGCAACCAATATATACCATATCCAAATACCAAACCAACCATACCAAGTATGCCTCAAGCATAAACCATATCATGACAAAAAGCAACCATAAAAAAAATATACAACCATACTAATACCTCTGTAGATGACCTGAAACTCTCATATGTTGACTTGCATACTTCCTTCAGACTTCAAGGACCTGGTACCAACATTTACTCAATCTTTCATGAGATTTTCACAGATCTGTGACTTTCTCCTCTACTACCCGCGGATATCCACACTTTTCTCCACTATAGCCCGCATACATCTGCGCCCTTCTGACATGTAACCTGTGGATACCTTAAAAAATTGGGTTACTCATGTTTGTTGCAACTCTGAGACTTTCACCTTGGACCTTCCTCAAAATATTCTGTCACAACCTTAGCAAAAATATCATTAGTTCACAAGATTGATAATCAATTAATGAGTGACTCCTTGAGGTATATTTATACATGTGCTAGGTAACTCCTCTCTGTAAATTAGGGCTTCTAGAGTTTTCTTGTTTCAACAAATTTACCCTTTCATCAAGGATTTGTAACCAACTAGGGGCTTCTTGACCACTCTTCGAGGCTTACAAACTTCTCAAGGCCATATCTCCCTAACTGTGAGGAACTACGTGGTATTCCACATATCACTGGAAATGGCACAACAAGTACTATCCATTTATGATAGTCTCACCTACAATTATAATGTCATTCATGTCCATATTCCTTAATCAACTTTGGGTTCCTTAACCACACATTCGAGGCTTCTTCAAGGGTTGAGATCAATGACAACCAAACTATCAACATTGGTAAAATATTTCAAGACAATGAAAAATGGGAAAAAATTAATGAAATCCTACAACACAGATTTTGATGAGATTAACATGTTGTTGAAGATTGGTTATTCATGTATGACAAAACAAATCTTTGAGGTTTTACCTGAAGTCCTCAATAGAGTGAAGCACGATCCTTCATACATGAGGTTTATCCAAAGTAGAATGACTTGAACAATCCTAAAACTCACCAGAACAAAACACTTGTACAATTTGTAGAAAAAAACTTGCTAAAATAAGTGATGTTTTATATCCATCTATCGACACACACCCTCACACAGTTGCATTGTCATTGTGTCTCTTTCTCATGTTTTTTTGGAAAAAGAAAGAATGCTACAAAAATTAATTGAACAAACAAAAGGAAGCATGTTTTAGACTAGTCAGATTTGTTTAACAAAAATTCATTCAAGGTTTTACAATAGAGTGAATGGTCTCCTCTGTCAAAAAAAAAGAAGGAAACTTGCCTCCTCTTATTTTTCCTTGATAAAATTTTCTACTATGAGTATAAATAATTTTGAAGGGATCCCTTATCTCTAATTTTATAAATACTAGGTAAGATATATAAGCATCACGTAGTGTATGGCTTGACTATATCCATCTTCTATAGAAAGTAAATATGGTGAGTAAACTGGTAGTGAAGACTTGACCGATGTAACTCTCTCATTTTTCATTAAGATAATTGAACATGTTATGAAGTTCAATTGATCCTCTCAAATACCCAAATTTGATTGTATTTTCAATGAACATTGAAAGACTCACCTGTATCAAAAATGCATAAAGTGGAAGTATGAACTAGCTACATAGAAGTTGCACAACAACCCTAGACACACACACAAACAACCTAATGTCATCCTTACCAGATGCAAATATGGTTACCTTCAATATTCTCCATAGACAGACTAAATCTGCATTAGAATAAGCTAGTACTAAACCAAAGCAACAATAATGAGTTTATAAAAAGCAACAATAATGAGATTATAAAAAGCAACAATAACGAGATAGTTAAAATTGAAAAGAAGAACAAAATTAAAATGATAAGTTGTTTGATTGGAATGAGTTATGTTTACACTTTAGGCAAGATAAAGTTATTTGATAACCAAAAAAATATAAATCAACAAAATGAGATTATAAAAATGGAAAAGAAGAACAAAACTAAAATGATAAGTTGTTTGATTGGAATGAGTTTTGTTTACATTTTAGGAAAAAAAAAAAAGTTTTTTGATAACCAAAAAAATATAAATAATCACAACAATCCATATGTTTACATAATAAACATAATTACCCAATTATGATTCTGACTAGGGTGATATGAAGCCTCTCATGGAAACACAATCTCAAGCCAAGATCATACTACAAGCATATAAAGTCAAATTTAAATATGGTGTAGAGATGCAGTAGAATTGAAACTATTTAGTTGTATGATCTAGGGTACCTGAGACTGCAAATTTTACCATCGTTACCATAATAAATCCAATGATTCTACACAAAAGAATTTATTATTTACTGAATGAACATAGTGCTTACCATATCCACAAGAAGGAAGCAAGCTGAAAATCATTTTGCAGAATGTAAGGTGACCATCAAGCAATTGGTATTCCCATAAATATTCAGTGAACAAGATTCATAAATAAAAAATTTCGATGGGAATTTGTTGTGCAAATCATTTCGATACTTGGAAAAGAGAGAAATGGATCAAGAAAAGGATAAGTTGAGGGCGATTGAAACAAAACAACTCATTTGTCGGTTGCACAGTTGGATTTCCTTTAACTACGTCATTCCTCTCTTCAATGTCTAAGGCCAACTCTATTATTATAACTTGTAGCTTTGTTCCAACCAAGAAAATTATCTGCAGATTTTGGAAATTGAATGACAATAAACCCAAAGAACTCAATAAAAAAAAATCCAAGATTATTCACTCCCATCATCAATAATTCATTGTCATAATAGTCCAAGATTTTTGTGAACTTACAACTAAGGTAACTAAATACAACCAAAAGTATGAATACCACCCTGCTCAGAGAAATACATCCAATCGAAAAGAGCATATTAGCTTAAACAACATTGGAAACTCCTTTTACAAATATGCATAATGAAGACATTGGAGGCAGAGATAGAGTGTTGAAGACTTACTATACACATTACGAAGCAACATTATTACAACAAAATCCCACAAGGGAGGACGACAGATAATGCAGTGAAGGGTGCATGTTAGGTAAACATCAAGAGGAAGTTTTCAGAAAAACCAAGAGGATGACAAAACAAAGTTATTTTTTGAAGACCAAACTTTTTGAGAGTAGAGAAATATTCACTAACCTGATTCCAACCATGCTTTTGAAGTCATCATGTAATGATCTCTTGATTTATTTGTGAAAAATAAACTTTCTATTTGGAGATAAGTGAGCCTGTACAGTTCAAAGAGAGAAGTTTTAGCACGAATCAGATTTCTTACTTCAATGATGTGGGGATCGATATAACCAAGATGAAATGGTAAAGGTGATTTGAAGGTATCAAGTTTTACAATTATGAAGTCGTGGTGCAAAGTCAAGTAATCAGTTTTAGTTACTGACCGAAAGTGTCAAAAGAAGCATCATTGCAAATCAAACGAAATTTAATGTTGAACCAGAAATGGATATTTCACAGTTAACATGCGAAAGGTAAACTAAGATATATCCCTAAAATATTTTCAAGTATGAATGACACACAATCCATTTAAGAATTGGTGTTCGTCTCTATAAACCCATATGACTCCTTACAAATGAAGTTTGATGGGTTAATGTGAACCTTGCAGAATCTGCTAGAACCAAAAAGATAACAAATCACTCAAAGCTCATACAATTTTCTAAATACCCTCAAAATGTTACCATATCCCCAAATATTGATGACGTGGATTTCTAATATTTGAATTTTTAACTTGATAACATTACCCATTCAACGTATAACACAACATATGCCAACTTTAATTTGCAGAGTTGTCAAATATGGCATAAGTTATTACTTTTCAACCTGAAAGTATCCAAATGTTGGAAGAAATACTCTCCTCGACCAACCTAGTTGGAAGAAGAACCAAAATAAATCACCATTCCAAAACTCGTAATCCAATGTTTGTTTTTCCTTTTCCCATGCTTTCCATTTCCTCATCTGGGAATTAGAAAGACTTGCAGATTTTAGTATTAACAGAGGATCGAAATGCATGCAGATATCAAAATAGTAAAATCGAATGAAATTTTTTAAATTGAATGATATTAGAGAAAATAGTTAAGTCATCCACTTACTTTCTCTCTCGCTAATCCAATAGTTAAGACAATATATAAGACATGGATAATTGCCAACATAACAAAATCATACACATGATACTCAATATTGGCATCCACACACTATTAGAGAGAAACAATGAAGATGGGTAAGAATGCCACAAATTCTGGAAACAATCCAAGAGTATGCAGTTCCAGTAGAATCCTTTGATCTAGGAACATTTCATTGGACTGCATTTCATAAGTTGCAATACGAGACATCAATACAATAGTTTGGTAATTTCATTGTGACTCGTAAGCTATAGGAATTGATTTAAATGATTTTGTTGGTTGTTTAGAAAGAGCTCAATCTCTGGAACCATATGGAAACCATGCACATTTATTTTTTTGAAATCCTCAAAGATAGCATCCATATTCACCGAAATAACATTTCGAAAAGCATACTCTTAGGATATATTAACACCCATAGAGATTGAAAACCTCTCCAACAAAATTTAATAGATCTTGGATTTTCACATATAGATAGACACATGTGAGTGTTTAATAGACCTTGGATTTATATATACACATAAGTGTTTGTATTACTTTGAGTATTAACATCCACCATTTATAAACATGTAAGTAGTTATGTTGCAGTTGTGGTTTGTGATCACTTGGATCAATTTAATGATYARGATAAKTATAGTTGAACAAATTTTCMATCATTGATGAACATGTYACTTTTTAAAGGACTTTGAACCCTCTTGATAGAAACAAKAACACTAATACCSTACTTTCTCTAAGGCTTAACATGCCCCCTTGACATCACACATATATAATCTATAAATACACAAAATTATATATGCATACAAACAACACACAACCTATAGAGCATCTAACTTCTTTCAACACCAACTTGTAATACCCTAGTTTTGAGTCCCCATATTAAATAATGTATTTTGTTTATTTGATGAAAGACCAGAGTGCCCAAACAATTAAAGAGGCCAGCGTGCMTAGGAAATGYAATGTTTTGATCATTATTAATAATAAAATGCATCRTTGGCYACTAGATGGACAAGGACAAGAGCTATAGGGGGATATGATTCCACGAGAGAGATGGCTTAAGGGACTAAGTCATTTTATCATATTTTATTTACCYAWAATTTTTTTAATGGAGAGAAGTGGTTACATCTACTTCTGGGAAAAGGCCATGTARTTMTTGAATTTCAAGTAAATATATAAACCCATATTTGGATTGTTTGGGGGTTCATTCATTGTTCACTTTTCACACTCTTCATTTTGTTCTCTCCATTCACACTTTCACTCATTCATTATTGCTCATTCATCCTTGATCTTGGTGTGGGAAAGGAAAAAAATGAATTGTTGGGAGAGAAGCCATTATTGCCTGGTTGTAGTGATTGTTGGTGTATTCCACCCATGAATTAATGACTACATGCCTGAGATGCATTGGCGGGTACTAAATTTTATTCACAACTATGAGTCGTGAGAGTCCCATCATGGATATTCTTGAACAAATGCATTGGAGCGTTGGAAGGAGGTGGACAACCTGAGGGACTACATGAAAGAGAAAGGGGTCCATTCTCATGGGTTGTGCAGGCTGGAGAGAAGAGAGATGGTGTAGTTTGGATTGTTGTGTGTTGAGGAACCTGTGAGAGCCTGAGTGTTGACTGGTTTGGGAAGTTGAGTGACACCCTGGAACTATCCTTGTGGATTCGTATCCCTAGATCAGGGGTGACATTGTTGTTGAGACTTAGAAAAACAATGTCTATGGTTGGGTGGAACGTCCTTGGTCTGCAACCAGTTGGTGAATCATTTTGTTAAAGACAAGTGCTCTCTGTCATGTGTTTCTTTGCTTATATATTTGTTTTCGTTGTGTATTAATTATTGTCTCTGAGATTTGTATGTTATAATATRCATGCTTGYYGGTTATTGTTGTGCATGGAATTATATTCATTTCTTTTATGTTGTASCATGAATATTGATTAATTCATGTGATGTTATCATGTATCTTTCATGCTTCTCTATAAATGAAATGTTATCAGAATTTGAAATCAATTTAGAAGTGAGTTTTTGGAGTAGCGTGAATGGTCTATGGGTGGCTAGGTATGTTACAGATTGTTATTAGAGCTTCTAGTTGAAACAACGAATTGGTATGGGCCGGAACGAGTGCGAATTAGACAAATTTGCTATTGGAGATTTCAAATTGTGTGAATTCGGGAAAAAATAGAAAGATTAGAGAGAAACGTCCCCAAATTCATGGGAAAATTTGAGTTTGAAATAATTTGGAATTATCTGAGAAGTTAATGGATTTGATCTGCAGAGTTGCAAAGCCAAATTCGACTTGGACGGTTGAAAATTTCATATTTTAATGGTCGTTGTAGCGCGGGGAAGGTTTCAGAGAATCCACGACCGAGATCGCGTTCGATCCTTAGATCAACATCACAAATTTGTTCTTGAAAAATTTAAAATCATAATGTTTTCAAAGTTTAACAAAGTTACCATATCAATGACTGAGTTTCATTTTGGCGGTTGGGAAAATAAGGTAGATCGAGGACCCATATTCACCTGGGTTTTGGCCAAAAAATGCTAAGTGTTGAAATTCATCAAGAGAAATTTCTGATCGCTGACGGTCGATCGTCGGGGATCGAAAAATTTTGGCGAAGTGTTGAATTTTTCTAGGAGAAATATCTGATCACCGAAGATCGAT
>JASDQU010108454.1:49420-78157 GCA_032191745.1 Picea mariana | reverse complement strand
AACAATAATTATTCTAAGTATTAATTGACACTAAATTATTAAATTAGATTAAAGTATAAATTTTAACACCTTTAAATAAAAATAAAAATAATTATTTTATATATCACTTTATTATTTAATTTTCTTGGAAAATATGAAAATATCACTCTATATATTTAATTTATAATATTCAAAATTAAAAAATAAATAAAATATAAACATATATCTAAATTATAATAATCAAAATTAAATAATGTAAAACATAATAAATTATGTTAATATAAATGTAAAATATTATAAATGTTGTAAATTTAAAATTACTTGCTTAACCATCATAATACCTTCTTTTTAGTTCGTCCATGCCTCCGAGAAGGGATTATAGCATTTCGGGGTTGGCCTTTTCATTTTCCATTATATCTATTTTCAGTGATCGAAGATTTCTCTAGGCGAACTTCAACACTTCGCCAAAACTTTATGATCCAAAACCATTGGTCATCGGTGATCAAATATGTCATGTCGTTGAACTTCAACACTTCGCTAAATCCGTTGATCCCCGACCATTGGCCATCAACGATCGGAGGTGCCTCTTGGCCGCACTTCGACACTTCGCCAAAACTTGTCTATCCCCGACCCTCAACCATCGACGATCGAAGGTTTCTCTTGGAGAACTTCAACACTTCGCCAAAACTTGTCGATCCCCAACCATCGATCTTCGGTGATCAGATATTTCTCCTAGAAAACTTTAACACTTCGCCAAAATTTTATGATCCCCGACCATCGACCGTCAGTGATCAAAAATTTCTCTTGGCGAATTTCAACACTTAGCATTTTTTGGCCAAAACCCAGGTGAATATGGGTCCTCGATCTACCTTATTTTCCCAACCGGTGAAATGAAACTCAGTCATTGATATGGTAACTTTGTTAAACTTTGAAAAAATTACAATTTTTAATTTTTTCAAGAACAAATTTGCGATGTTGATCTGAGGATCGAACGCAATCTTGGTCGTCGATTCTATGAAATCTTCCCCGCACTACAACGACCATTAAAATATGAAATTTTCAACCTTCCAAATCGAATTTGGCTTTGCAACTCTGTAGATCAAATCCATTAACTTCTCAGATAATTCCAAATTATTTCAAACTCGAATTTTCCCACGAATTTGGGGATCTTTCTCTCTAATCTTTCTATTTTTCCCCGAATTCACACAGTTTAAAATCTGCAATAGAGAATTTGTCTAATTCACACTCGTTCCGGCCCATACCAGTTCAGTGTTTCAACAAGAAGCTCTGATAGCAATCTGTAACATACCTAGCCACCCATTGACCATTCATGCTACTCCAAAAACTCACTTCTAAACTGATTTTGAATTCTGATAATAGTTAATTTATAGAGAAGCATGAAAGATACATGATCACATCACATGAATTAATCAATATTCATGCTACAACATAAAAGAAACGAATATAATTCCATGCACAACAATAACCAACAAGCATGCATATTATAACATACAAATCTCAGAGACAATAATTAATACACAACGAAAACAAATATATAAGCAAAGAAACACATGACAGAGAGCACTTGTCTAAGAAATGTAGATAGAAAATATCATTTCCCTAGCAATGTCTAAGCACCATGTGTACTAGGATTTATTAGGAACTCTAACTACATATGAGGCCCTCATGCAAGTATTGAACTTAGCCTAAACCAATACAGTTGGCTTCCCCACCTTAAGTAGAGTACTACCTTATATAGTCAAAGTTCCACATCCTTGTGGAAACACTAACTTATGTTAGTGTCAAATAAATCTTAGTTTGCATGCTACTTAGACATTGTTCTTAGCCCTAATGATGTTTTGTACAAATTTAATAAAGTTACTAATGATAAGACATCAAAAGAGTTCGATATCAGTGACTAATGAGTCTAGCTAGTTTTATTTTGATGTTTATAACTCATTTATAGTGTAATTAAATTTTTTAAAAGAGAACTTAACTATGAAATGTGATGCCAACATCTATTCACCATATAGGTAGCACATGATTAGATCATTGCATACATGTACAAAAACCGCATTTTGGTTGTAATCCATTGACCATATGCAAGGTACAACCCTCCTCGCAACTACGAGTCTAGTTGTACCCTTCTATGCAACATAGAATATCAATGCAACCCTGAAGCACACTATAACAATGGCACATTGAAGACCACTACAAGATGGATTTCAATGTGCAGCTCTAAATAGTGTATGGTAGGGTTGTGTTTGTACCATATGTTATGCAAAAGGGTATGAATGGAATCGTAATAACGAAAAAGGTTGCACCCTATTTACAGTTAGTAAACTTTAAACACTACGCAACTATAACATATGTACAAGAGTGCCTAATTATGGCCATTATGGCCATTCTATATGGACTCTAACATATACAACTACAACTATATGTGTTATGCTTATTAAACACAATGCATATCTAATCCACACATGAAAGTTTTAATTCCACCATTAAATGGGGAAAATAAACCTCAGGTTGTGGCTATCAAAAACTGCCATATTGAGAAAACAAAAACATTTTAAGTACCTCGTCTCCCTCGGAGATTCCTGAAATGAAATGCAGCGTAATCAAGAAGCGTAACTGCTCGTATATGAAGCTTTTCCGCTTAGTATTGAAGAAAGCTTTTCCACTCAGTATTGAAGAAAGTTGAACATTTTGGCATTCGAAAGTTGCACATTTCAGCATTAGAGTACCCACTTGCACAATATAAGGAATAATGGCAAACAATAAACCCCATGTAGTCACTTTGGTTAAAAGGGAGACTTACAGCCACATTTTCCAAAGGCTCTACCAAGACTGCATGGTAACAGTACCCACTTACACAATATAAGGAATAATGGCAAACAATAACACAATATAAGGAATAATGGCAAACAATTACCATCATGCAATCAGCTTTACCTTTGTTTGTTAAAAAGAAAGAAAACTGTCAGCCACATTCTCCAAAGGAAAGGGTCACTGACAACCACATTTTCCAAAGGCTCTACCAAAGACTGCATGGTAACAGACAACCACATTTTTCAAAGGCTCTACCAGAGACTACATGGTAACAGCCTAGTAAAGGGCCAATGATTTGGTCCTTTGCCAGCAGCCGATGACTTCACCGGCCCGTGGGACACCACACCTCCCCACGACCCATGACAAACCCCCTACTCCGGCAGACAATGTGAAACCTGCAACAAGCCCCCCACGACCCATGACAAACCCCTACTCTGGCAGACAATGTGAAACCTGCAACAACCCCACGACCTGCAGAATGAAGGTTTTTAGTGGCCCCTCATTTCAAACCAACCAATTAGTCTGAAAACCTTCATTCTACAAGGTATCACGTTTTTGCAGGTTATCATTTCTATTGTAGATAAGGACCAAATCATTGGCCCTTTAGCCTACGCCCATGGTAACTACTTGTTAGAATGAACTGCTGTACGAAAAACTTTCTACATTAATTATCCATTAATTAAATTAAAGCTAAATTATGGTAAGGTAAAAATCTCCAGTGAAATTACTGGAATGCGCATCTGCATTTCTTTATAGAAATAGTAAAAGAGATAATGAAAAAATATGTATGACAAAATCCTTTGAAGTTCTCATTGAAATCACAGCTTTTGGCAATGAAAAAACTTAAATATCGAACAAGTGTTGGTCAAAATAAAGAAAACCAGAGGATAAGTTTTCCTTGAAGGTCAGAAATCTTTACTTGGATTTAGAATTTAGATACTTTGTGATATGGAGTTTTAGGATTTAGATACTTTGTGATATGGAGTCTGAAAGCAAATACTATGCATTCAACAGCAGAGCATTTAATACTTTATATGTTTAAGATATATATTGTCCAATTTAAAGATGAACAAATAATATGCACCCAGCAGCAAAGCATTTAATACTTTATATGTTAAGATATATATTATCCAATCTAAAAAGTGTTTTAGATCTGATGATATATATCTCAGCATATAGAGTATTAAATGTTTTGTTGAGAAGTGCATATTGATAATGACTATCAGACAATTATTAA
Organism: Picea mariana; assembly: GCA_032191745.1. Taxonomy (NCBI): domain Eukaryota; kingdom Viridiplantae; phylum Streptophyta; class Pinopsida; order Pinales; family Pinaceae; genus Picea; species Picea mariana. The sequence continues at coordinate 74,109 of JASDQU010108454.1, read as the reverse complement.
AATAACTCTCCACCTTGTACAAAATGACAAACGGTGTGCATCGCCAAATTTAGGCTCGGAAATCTTGAAAGCATCACAATGAGCTCATTGAGACTCGTTTCCAAAAAATGGAAAGACAAGATCCATTAAACCCTAATTAAAAGGGTTAGCAGACGCTGGATTTAACGATTTTCTCCACGAAGAGCCGAAATGCGGCTTAGAAATCTGCAGCCGTCGCCTATGCCTCTTACCAGACACAGTGAGAGCATGAACTCATTTTATCTGCAGAAACTTTAAATTCTTCCACGGCAAGCGTCATAAGCAATGATAGTGCATTTCCTACCCTACTTAGGGCTTCATTAAATATGAATTTCAAAAGAAAATGCTAACAACACCCCATCAAGATAGTCGGGCAGAAATTGTGAAAGAAGTCTCGGCATCAGGTCTGCAATGGTAGAAGGTTTGGAAGTGGTTTTCGAGCCCGTGACAGGGCAGATCCTTGTGGAGATGGCTCCAAATACTGCGTAGAGAAGACAACGCTTCACACAATTATTAATTTAATAAAATAATCGCATCACACAATGTTCGTAGCAGTCAAGATGGGCTGCACGCATTTAATGGGAAGGACGGCCAATACTTACGTAAAAGAAAAGAAATTCTGACGAGTGTGGTGCACCAGAGGAACGAGCGTTCTGAGCCACCAAGAGATCGATCCCATACATAAAATAGTCTCTCATTTAAATGTTGGGACATTGGTTAAAAATGGGGTTGTAACATCTATCCCCATTCCATAGCCAAGGAGATCATGAAAATGCACCCCTTTCGATGCAAAGCATGGATAGAACATTAGAACATGTAAGGGAAGATATGGCAAAAGGTTCTTACTACTTGCACGCTTGAACAATTGGTCAACTTGAAGTGTTATTGAATGTAATATGTGTCAGAATTCATTGAGATGTGGGATCATTCAACCAATGGTGGTGAGTTCTTTGGCTTCGAAGGGTCTAGTTTGGGCACTCCAACATGGTGGTTGTCTAGCGTTTCAGGAAATTCGGTGCTTGCATGTGTTGTGTTGGGTGTGAGTCCACACTGGATCGGCGAGCGCGAGTCTTCCAGGTTTCCTCAATGTCGACAATGTTTCTGGAATGGTTTGCCTATTTTCAGGTTTCCCAGTCACATTTTCCTATTGCATTTCTATATGCATTTCCCGCTTAATGTTGTCAAATAAATTTGTCTATTCTGAAATTTAGCAGAGTTGGGATTGGGATAAAATATTAGTGATTTTCATTTGGAATTGGGAGTATAGTTGGAATTTTTTTGGCTCGACATCTTTTTTTTTTCAATATTTTTCTGTGGTGATATTGACAAGAGAGAGGTGAACAAGATCCTCCGCTGGAACGAGGAGGCAAAACAACCAAGTAGTAAAACTCTTCATAGCATCAATATGAAACTATCTGAGCTAGAACAGGTTATAGCCGGAAGTGTGACTAATTTCTTGGAACTGCTTTAGGTACAGATGCAGAGGATTGATGCTTTAGATGTTGAATGTCAACAATTGTGAATGATGATTATGCCACAACAAATAGACTCTTTCTCTAACCATGATTTTACAAATTCCATTCAACAGGTTTCTAGAGAGGAAGGATCGAGAGATCAGCCACACGACCCCATGGAAGTCAAAGAGTTGGGAATGCGGCTTAGGATGTAATCTAAACTTAAAATTTTATGTATTTTCATGTTGCTCTGGTTGTAGACCAGTTTGTGAAAATAGTTATCAGTGGAAATCGTTGGAAGTCTTAATTAGAAGATGTTTTAAAAACTTAGTTTGTATATATGGATTTATATATAGATGGACATTTCTAGAATTTTGTATGTAAAAGTTGCACTTGTGTAGCAATCTCTATTTTTTTTAATAAAAATCAATCTAGTTTTGTTTTTGTTAAAAAAAAAAAAAATTGTGAAACTCTCTATTCTTCAATATTTTTTATTTTTTATTTTTTGTGTAGGAACCCAAAAAGGCCAAAAGTTCCTTAGTTTTAGAGGGGAAAAGGAAAAACAATAGAAAGCAAGCTTCTAACTGTGCAACTAATTCTACAAATGCAACGTCTACTTGGTAAATGGTATGCAACTTACAAAGCAAATTTTGAGGCAAAGCATGCACTCGGACTCTCAAGCTACTAAGGTCATGCTGTCACCAAGACCCTATTGACATGAGTAGTGAATCAAAGTAAAAATATAGAAAAAAAAATCACACACTCACTTCAAGACTAACTCATCAAGAACTTCCTCGACAACGATGTCAAAAATTTCATTCAAATTATATGATAATAATTCTATTAAATTTTATCATCAATTTAGGTTGATAAACTTGTGAAGTGCTAGGCACAATATATGCAAAGTTGATCTCAAAGTGTTTAATACACTATTCTCTAATGAACTACGAAGCAAAACTCTCATAACTGATTGCTCATATAATAATGAATATTCTAAGGTAGAATTGTAGGTTGAATATAGATATTTATATTCAGCAGTACTTAGTTGGATTTACTCTATAAGTTAGATTGACAACCCTAATTAAAAATTATAAACAATCAAAATGAGAAACTAATAAATGCAGACAAGATTTCTATCATGAGCAGTTGCCCACCAATGAAGAATTAGTGACAAATATGTGCATAGATTGAAGTTCTGACAATTCCTTGTTCATAGGATCACCATTCACATTGAAAAACAATCAATCATGAGAATATTGTTCCAACATGAATTAGTTTCAATCCACACAACAAAAATAAAACTGCAGCTCCAAAAGACAAATAAACTCACACAACAAAAGGAAACCATTGGGCAACATATACTAGAGGGAGGGGGCCCTTCCTCCCTTGGCATACACTACCAAAAAAGACTATCGTGGAGAACTATTGATCTGCAAGATGTTTTTTATTCCACAATTCCCCTAATTACACTGATCCTCCTTACATTTATACATATAGCTTACTTATCATACAAAGAAAGTGGTTACAACAAAATGAGACCAGATCCCAATGCATGGATCTACAACCAACACAAACTTAATTAAGGAAATGGAGGTTAACTAATGGTTGTTGGATATGTTTGAATAACATAGAAGCACAACAATATGATCCTTGACAAAACCCATATTCTCAAATTCGTCGACAAGAGGCGCAACCATCTTGAACATTGAGGCACTATAGGAGTTCAGGGCACTACAGGATTTCTTAGAAAATCCATATTGAAGATCGTCCCATATCTCTATATTCGTACATTTTTTGGTTAATTTGCTTGCACCTTACACTAATTATCGTGCTCTGCACAAAACCCATGTCTTTGATTTTCTAAATTCGTCTTCATATGTCCAGAAATGTCATGGCAAAATTGCTTCTAGAAGCAGGCTACTACAAGAATTTTGGTAGTCAAAGCATGCAATTCCAATAATTACATAGATTGCAATTATAGTAGTAACTAGAAATCACCAAAACCTACTACAACTTTTAGGGGTAAGTTAAGACATCACAAAATCTACTCCAAGTAATCATCAAAACATGAAAATTCAACCATATTATCACTTTTATGCCTAATCAAGTTCACATAAGTAAAAGTGGATGATAATAGATGAAATATGATAATATAGGGTAGTGAAGATACAAATGTATAAAAAAATAATGGCTAACCCAATAGTAGCTAACCTAGGAATCAACCAAACTAGAACCAAAAACCTCACAAAAACTCTACCTTCAAATAGTTTGTTCGCACTAATTGAACTAACCCATTAATTATATATATATATAATACTTACCACATTTAAAGTTTTAATAATTTTTAATGACAAAAAAAAATTGAATTTCAAATGCATGGGAGAAAGTGAGGTTGATTACTAATATGCACTTACAAAAGTTAACCTTGGAAAAACCTACTCCATAAACAAAAGGTACAAAAAGGCATTGTATAAAAAGGTTATTCCTACCAAAGCACTCAAATTAAAGAAAAGGTTACATTGGATACAATGTTGGCTTTCCTCCTTATGTGGTATGGTGGTGCATGAAAGGTTTGATTGTTCATGAATTCATACAATATGTAAAATGTATATGCAAAATTTCACAAGACAAATTGTTCTCACTCGTATAGATCTTTGTGGCATTAAGAGGACATTTCTCATGAGTGCTTTAGTATGCTAAAATAATGTTTGTGTGTATTTGGTATAATATTAAACTTAGAAATGTTATAAATGTTCTTGGATGGAAACGAAAAAAAATATTAGACATTATAATGATACTTCTTACATTGTAGGAGCTAGAGAAAAATATTAGACATTATAATGATACTTCTTACATTGTAGGAGCTAGGAGAGACGTCCTCCAAACAAAAATTGGTATCACTCTCCTTTTTGAAATCAAAGAAACTACTTGTTTTTCTAATAGATAATGTTGTGTCAGTCAAAAGATTGTCTCTTACTTTTTCCTTTAGCTTTGCTCTTGTCCACTTCTATCCATATTTTCTCCTCTATATCAGTTTCTCCTTGTACAATACATTAGAAAATGATTCACCTCTAGTAGGTTAACTACCATTTTCACAATGGGGGTACAAACCTGGACGAGCCACCCGAGACGCGGATGGACTAAGGAAACCCTAGCCCTCCAGACATAGACTGCAGCCGCTCATAGTCAAGGCTCTTGCGCGGCACCCGCTCAGCAACAGAACAAAGCCTAATCCTTCACTGACACACCGCAATGGGAACGGAGGGGGGGGGCAACCCCCCTCATACAGCAACGTCACTGCCAACGATCGATCTGGCAATAGAGCGAAACGCCCATCATTCGAGCCACCCCAGCAAGTTCGCGAATAGTTCTTGGCCAGAGAACAAGGCCTCAGGAAGGAAATGGAAACAGAAGCTGGAACGTCCTAGGCGAAGCCAACCCGAGGGTGGGAACTAGGTAAGTGCATACCACAAATGGAAAAAGCACCGAGATATCTTATTAGCTCAACCAGAGTAGGAGAACACGCAGAATTTATGAGAGAACATGCCTTTATAGGCAAGTTCTTGGGGCTCTGGCCAACAGAAAGAGATCTTAACAAATGGATCAAGCATTGGTGGAAGCCCAAAGGGGACTACGAAGTCCAACTCAGCTCCAAAGGCTTTTTTACAATCATCCTGTATAACCTAGAGGACAAAGACCGGATATTCGAAAATGGGTCGTATTTCTTCAACTCAGCAGGGCTATTCTTACGCTTCTGGACTGAAAGATTCAACCATGACAAAGAGAACTTCACCATGGCCCCAGTATGGATCCGCTTATACTCCTTACCGCAAGAGTTTTGGCTGGAAGAGATTCTAATGGGCATAGGGAACACCCTGGGCCAGTATGTAAAAGCCTCAGAGGCCACCGGGCAGAGAAAATACACCTCCTACGCAAGGATCTGCGTATACATGAACATCTCCAAAGCACTACCCGGCACAGTGACTCTGGAATACCAAGACGAGGACTGGCAACAAACCCTAGACTACGAGCACATCCACTTCTGATGCAGGAGATGTCACGAGCACGGTCACCTCTACATAGACCACCCCCTGATCAAAACAGTCGCCAAAGCAAACGAACACACACAAAAGGATGGCTTCACCACGGTGGCAACAAAGAAACGAAACCCACCAAGGAGGCAAATCCAAGATCCCAAGCAAAAAATCACAACAAGAAACTCCTATGAGATCCTGAACCAACTGCCAGAGGATGAAGAAATCCAAGATCCGCACAAGAAGCAGAAGCAAGCACAAGAAAATCCCTCAAATCCAACCCCCCCGCCCCACAACCATGAAGCACACACAGAGGACAGCGGAGACGGAGATGGGGACACCCCAATGCACCTAGACAAACGGGATCTAGCAGGCATAGATCTGGAAAAGTTGGAAGAGGCCCTAAATCAAAAGGACCTGCAAACCCTTCCTGAAGAACAACTGCGCAAGGTGCACAAAGTATTTCTCAACTCCTCCGAGGGATCCAGAGCACGGCTGGGCATAGCAATGGACTCGAGCTCTGGCTCAAAGAAAATCCTTCGGGAGAACAAGAGAAGAGGGCGTAAAACAGTGCAGCAGCTGATCAAGGAGGTAGGTAATCTCGTGATAAACTCAAGGCAAATCCACAAGATTTCGGAGGTATACCTCCAAACAACACCACCAACCCAATGATGAAGATCCTCACCTGGAACATCAGAGGACTCAACGGTAAGTCCAAACAAAGGACCCTCCGAGACTGCATAAGGGCAGAGAACCCAGACATTCTATTGCTACAGGAAACCAAATGCGCAGGTATAGAAGCTGACATCATCTTTCAACGAATCTGGCGCGAATGCAACTCCATATCAACAGACTCCACAGGCGCCTCTGGAGGACTGGCCATCCTTTGGAACCCCTCCAACATCAGCATCAACAAGCCTTTTTCAATAGTACGAACAATAACGGCACACTTCGAGGTCATTGGCTCGAACCAAGAGGGAGACATCACGAATGTTTATGGCCCCCACAATCAGCAAGACAAAGACAAACTCATGCAGAGGCTTGAACTAATCAAAACCTTGGTGACTACCCGCAACTAGATCTTAGGAGGAGACTTCAACATGATCCTTTTGCTAGAGGAAAAAACAGGAGGTACCGAAAAGCTGGAGCAAGACAACGGTAAGTTCAAGACCCTCATTGATCATCTCAAGTTGGTAGATATAGAAAATAACAATGGCATTTTCACTTGGTCGAATCGCAGATCGGGCACCCAACACATCACCTGCCATCTAGACCACTTCCTGGTCACTGAGGAAATAATGGAGTCAGGCTCCCATCTGGAAAGCCTCATCCTACCAAAAGCTGGCTCGGACCATTGGCCATTTGCCCTCAGCATAGACATAGAAGAAATACCCAAATTCAAGCCCTTTCACTTTGAAAAATTCTGGCTTCTTCACCCAGACTTCCAGCACCTAGCCAAGGCCTGGTGGGCGCAGGCAGAAATAGACCATGGCTCCAGCGTGTACAAATTTCAACAAAGACTCAAGAACTTTAAGCTTTTGCTGAAGCAATGGAACAAGAATAGTTTTGGAGACATCTTCCACAGCATCCGAAATATAGAAAGCCAGCTGGAGGCGATACAAAAGACCTTCATCTCTGGATCTAGAACCACAGACCTAATGAAAGAGGAGGAGACGCTCCGAGCGCAATTAGAATAAATAAGAAAGCAGGAGGAAATTCTTTGGAAACAAAAATCCCGAGTACAATGGCTCAAGGAAGGGGAAAGGAACACTAAATTCTTTCACAGAGCAATGAGGCATCAACGTCATGTCAACAGAATCACCCATTTAGAAGATGGCTAGGGCAACACAGTCAGAGAACACTCCAAAATAGAAGCAGAGCTAATCAACTTCTATCAGGACCTCCTAACGGAAACCAAGGAGGACAGAACATAATCTATACAAAGAATCACTAGGCACATACCTGCACTGGTAACCCCAGAGCAAAACGCCGCTCTAACAAGGCCCATCACCCAGGAGGAAGTGGACCAGGCAGTAAAAGACATGCCCCCAGGCAAGGCCCCAGGCCCGGACGAGTTCACCAGTGATTTCTTCCACCACTGCTGGGATCTGGTAAGAGGAGATGTCTGGGAAGTTGTAGAGGAATCGAGAGCTTCAGGTGTGGTTCTCCCGGCCCTCAATGCGACCTTCCTAACCCTCATTTCGAAAGAAGAAAGAGTCACAAATCCCAAACATTTCAGACCTCTAGCCCTCTGTAATGTCATCTACAAAATTATAACAAAGGTGATAGCTAACCGTCTGAAACCCATCTTGACTCATGTCATCTCCAAGGAACAGGTCGGGTATGTAGAAGGAAGGAAAATCATGGACAACGTCATTCTGGATCATGAGGTCATCCACTCCCTCAAAACTTCCAAAACCCCAAGTATGTTAATAAAACTGGATCTTTCCAAAGCTTTCGACCAAGCCAGCTGGCAATATCTCAAAGCCATCCTACACTCATTTGGCTTCGATCAGGGTTGGGTCAACTAGATCCTCAACCTCATCTCTTCCACCTTCTTCTCCATCTTGGTAAATGGCGTCCCATCCAGGCCCTTCTCACCCACCCGTGGCATCAGACAGGGAGACTCCCTTTCGCCCTTCCTATTTGTGCTCATGGCGGAAGGATTAGGCAGATGTATCAAGGCGGCACTCACAGATGGCTCCCTCAAAGGTCTACCTCTCCACAATATTCAGCCAGCTCTCTCCCATAGCCAGTTTGTATATGACACCCTCCTTCTCAACTCCTCCACAGTTCGGGAGGCCAATAAACTCAACTCCATCCTCTCCGACTTCACGGAAGCCTCAGGCATGTCCCTAAACCTTGACAAGTCCAAGCTCTACTTTTTCAAGACTCCTGTCCCAGTTCAAACTCATATCTCCAGACTCCTCGGTATACCCAGGAGCTCCCTTCCGTCCAACTATCTAGGCGTTCCCCTCACGGGAGCAGCCGCCAGATCCATCTCCTGGGACAGCCTTCTCCTCTCCATTTCCAACAGATTAAACAATTGGACCTTCAGACCCCTCAATATTGCCTCTCGGCTAGTCCTCCTAAAATCAGTCTTGCAGGCCCTTCCCACCTATCTCTTCACGGTCCTAGCGGCTCCCAAACATGTTATCAAAGCCATAAAAAACCTTCAAAGAAATTTCCTCTGGCATGGGCATCAACCCAACAAGAAATGGATGCTGGTGAACTGGGACAAACTATGCACGCCAAAAATCCAAGGAGGACTAGGCCTAAGGGACCCGGGGAAGCTCAATCAAGTCATGGGAGCCAAAATCTGGTGGCGTTGGCTAAAAACTCCAACAGCGGCCTGGGCACAAATTTGGACGCAAAAATATGCTCCCCTAACGCCTGTCAACCAACTGATCAGGCACAACTCCAGAATCCAAAGATCCAACATCTGGAACACTGCTTGGCAAAACCGAACTCTGGTCTAGAATCATGCCTTTTGGGAGGTACAAGATGGAGAGAGTGCCATGCTTTGGCATGACTCATGGCAACAATTCAAACCCCTGAATGAAATAGAGGACCTAGCCACACTTAAAGGAGCTATCGATCTGCATGCCTCCCTAAAGGTCAAAGATCTTTGGACACCTCATGGACAGGACCTCCACTGGTGCCAATGGAAAACCTCTCACCAAGACCTTGGAGTCCTTGAGAATCTCAACTTAAGAGGCTGGCACTTTGAAGCAAATCGACGGAAAATTCCTAGAAGAGAAGGGCTAGACATCTTGCGATGGGAATACTCCACAGCTGGGACCTTCACAATAAAGGAAGCCTACTCCATACATAGCCACCCCCAAGGCGGAGTCAAAGAGCCCATATGGAGCAAAGTCTAGAACTCTGCTTTCTAGCCTAAAGTTTCCACCTTTCTGTGGCTGCTGGTACATAATAGGGCTCTAACCTGGGACAATCTCAAGAAAAGAGGCTTCATTGGGCCATCCCTTTGTGTGCTCTACTACCAACAAGAGGAAACCAAAGAGCATCTTTTCAACGGATGTTGCTACAGCCAACGCATATGGGATCAAAGTGCGCAAATCATGCACAAATCTAATCAATACCGTAACAGCATCAATCACACAATAGAGCACTGGGACCGTATCTCCTACAATAGCCCACTCCTAAACCACATCTGGCAGCTTCTACCAGGATTTATCCTCTGGCAGCTCTGGAAGGAGAGAAACAGAAGAATCTTCCACTCTCAAGCCTCCTCGCCAGAGGTCACATGGGAAAAAATCAGCTCACTAATCAAGGAGACAGTCAGGAGTAAACACTGGAAAGAGGAGGACCTCAATTGTATTCCCTGAGGAACAGTGTATTCTTCAACACTGGCAGCCCATCCCAATCAATCACTCAACACCAAGGACAAACAAACCCCCTTAGGTCAGCCCAATCACCTGGTCTCCCCCCTCCGCTAACTTCATCAAAATCAACTTTCATGGAGCCGCCAAAGGCAACCCGGGAACAACAGGATATGGAGCAGTGATCAGAGACTCCGCAGGAAAGATCATAGGGATGTTAGCAGGCTTCCTAGGGGAAACAACAAATAATGTTGAGGAACTAACAGGACTATTGAGAGGCCTACAAGCAGCAATGGATAAAGACTACCACAACATAGTCCTGGAAGGAGACTCACAAGTCATCATCCATTTAATCACCAAGATTCTAAATGGGAGTCTCCCTTCAAAGATCTCACCGAGTTGGCGACTCTCAAGACTGCTAGAAGATTTCAACCGCCTCCTCATACCCACTCTTAGCATCATACCTTCCCATGTGAAGTGCGACGCAAATAGAGTAGTGGATTGTCTAGCAAATGACGCAGCCGAAAGGGAAGCTGATTACTCCTGTTGGGTGGATCATGTCTCAGAACGCTCAGATATCTTCATCAGGTGCCAAACCTTAGCCACCAGGGACCTACTCCCCCCGGATGGGGTGCCACGAAGCCAACAGAGGACACGCGGGTTGCCGCCGGGATGCAATATTAATGCATCAACCGACGAGCTTCCCCTCCGCCATTAATTCACCATGGTTTGCAGTAGCCACCACCACATGATGAGCCTCCTCGCGCGAGGGAATTGTACCAGCCTCCAGTGCACCCAACACCCAGCCTTAATGGCTTTGGCGGTCGCGGTAGCCTTATACACTATCATAGGGATGAATTGCGCAGAGACGCATTGGCTCCTTGCAGTGTTCACTCCACCAGCGCGTCCACAGCATACTCCATCGGAGCAGAGATTCAGAGCCTCGTTGAAGCTCTGGAGAAGAGAAGTCAGTCCGCCAGGAACCCTGGTCCCTTCCAGGGTCTCCATCATGCCAAGGATAAGAGGGAAATCGTGCAGAGGTGCCACCTGGTACTTGGACGAGTCTCGGTGCCAGTGACAGAGGAAGTTTGAACGAGCACTAGCCATAGCATCCACCCGACGCAGAAGAAGACCACGAACGCCTCCCATGGCATACATAGAGGAAATTACTTGGGAGGAAGCCATGCAGAGCCACCCCAGTATTAAATTCGGAAAGGAAGACAAGCCTCCGCCTGGGGACACCCCGCAGAACTTCAATGCCAATAGCTCAGAGGACTTCTTCCCCACCTGCATCATGGAAGAGGAGACCCCTCTTGACGCCACCACAGGGACGGTGACGCTACAGGAGTAGCTGACCAAAGAAGCGATGGACTCCGGGCACCAAGCATCCGTCGGCAACGGCGGACTGGAACAACTATCCTTTTCCGAATTATGGCACCTTTCACTCATCTTTGAGCTCAAAAGTCTAATGGATGACCAAGTTTTTCGCCTCGCCGGGATAGACCAAAGGCTGGACATGCTCTTTGCGGCCCACTCCAAGAATCTTCCACAGCGGCAATGTCCGACGATTGCACAGACGTACGCACTTCCAGCAGGCTGGCGACAGCAGAGGAGTGGGAGGAAGCGCACGGGTAAAACGGTTCAATGATGCTTTCGGTTAGGGGTACTTCTGTTAGCTTTAGTGCAGTTAGCTTGCTCAGTTCCTTTATATATCTAGCTATGGCATACTTTTTGAAACTTATAAGTTTGATAGCCCTGGTTTCCTACGGGCAGGGCAAATACATGTCTATTTTGATAACAGAGTAACACTTGGCTCAGGATGTCCAGCTGTCCCGGTTTCCTGCTTAGGTGGGACAACTGGAATCACCAATAGTTACTGTATGATGTTTATGTTAATATAATAGGATCCACCTTTTTATTTAAAAAAAAAAAACTACCATTTTCACAATAAATACTTCAAAGCTAAGTGCAAAGCAACAATACAATGGAAAACATTTTAAATAAGAAATCCAACTAGAAGATGGTTGTCAGACGATTACCACTCAAAGAGCCTATACTAGCAAACAATCTTGAGAAACATTTTATCATTCTAGAGGTTAGAAACATTTTATTGCATTTTAAGTAGGAAATCCAACTAGAAGATGGTTCTTAGACTATTACGAATCAAAGAGCCTATGCTAGCAAACCATCTTGAGAAACATTTTATCTTTCTAGAGGTTAAAAACATTTTATTATTTTAGAGGTTAAAATGATACAAGCAAAAATCCTAAATAAAATACAATTGAGTGTAATAAGTGTCAAGTAAAAGTGCAATGGCATGTGCACATACATCATAATCAATATTTGAATATTAAATATAGGATAAATAAAATACAGTTGAGTGTAATAAGTCTAGTAAAAGTGCAATGGCATGTGCACATACATCATAAACAATATTTGAATAATAAATATAGGATTCTGAGGCTCTCTTGATGTATTAGTTTTGTTGGTAAAAAGAAGATTGATCAATTTTATAAGTCCTAAGCAAGTTATTTTTACATAGATGAAGCACTTAAACAACATTATTATAGTTTAGAAATATATTATAGTTTAGAAATAGCATAGACAAAATATGCACATTATTTTTACATAAATGAAGCCCTTAAACAACACTATTATAGTTTAGAAATAGCATAGACAAAATATGGTCATCATTTCCCGAGTTTTGTCATGCAAAATCACCATGTGCACTCATCCTTCCTAACTTAGATTAGCCAATGTAGTGTTGTTGTGGGATTGTAGTTTGTAGTGTTGCTATCTAACTTAGATTAGCCAATGTAGTGTTGTTGTGGGATTGTAGTTTGTAGTGTTGCTATGAGATAGTAATTTGACTAACACCATGTTAAAATCTTTATCCTTGGTGTCTATTTGATTAGAGATTCAAATAACATAAAAAAAGACAATAGAACATTGGCCTTCTAAAAATCAAAACTAAAATAGACTATAGTTTGAACTGGTTGCACACAATACATACCAATTACAAATCTGGTTGCACACAATACATACCAATTACAAATAATTCCCCAATGAAGCATCACCATTTTCATAGTATATTAAGATCAAACACTCCCTATAAGGATAGGTTGTAATTCTCAACTCTTCCTTACGAAACCCATTAACTTTCACATAGTTTAAATTAAGCATCCATAAACCTGCCAATCAAGAGAAAACCAAATGTAATTCAAATATCATACACAAAGTTGGTCTATAGGCTCATATAAAAGAGAGAATTTTTGAATTCCCAAAAAATCAAGATAATAAGTTCTAACCTACTTGTCACTCTGTTGACGGGTGAAAATGACCGCTCGTCAACTGAAAGAGTGAGTCCGGTCTGGGGTTGTCTAATTAACCCAAGCTGTTTGGATTAACTCACCCTGATGGGTTTTGCGGCTCTGTTAGCCGATCTAAGTCCTAAAGAAAGCGAAAAAATAACTAAATGAAACACAAGGATCTAATAAATGACAATCACTAACAAATATACATACATCTAACATACATCTGTAGTTTAACTAATTAATACTTATTAAATAACTCTACTTATCATATGCACAATATATACAAATAACTCTATTTCTAATATATATAATATGTACAAAATACAAATTTTAATCTAAATCCGTGAAAATCGAATGTAAATTGATTTTTTAAACAACAATAAAGCTATTATCTAATCTTTTTTATTTGTTTTCTTATAATGTTTATATAAAAGAAATCGAATATCGAACTGTCTAATTAAACAAAAGAAATAACAGATGATAAAAAATGTTTTAACTACAGGGAACTCCTATATCTATTATACTAATGAAATTAAATAACAGGATGACCTATTATCACATCCAATATCTGTTCAATGTGTAGCATCCAGTCACCTTGTCTGACGAGGTAAACCTACGATAGATCCTGAAATTGCTGCTAATAAATGTGAAGCAGCAATGATGAAGTTTGAATCATAACAACAGAACATATAACAGATGCAGTCACAGTAATCTTATAATCTTACAAGCAGCCACAATAAGATAATTCTTCCTGTGAGAACTTGCGTATAAATGTTTGATCGAGATTAGAGATAAACCTCTTAATTCAAATTGAACGAATGATTATTGTGTGTTAAATCTGGAACATGAAACATGGATAATATATAAACTTTTATTCTATCAACTTGTATTAAACCATGACAATGAAAGCAATCATAATCTATTTACAAATTGAAATAAACATGACTTGAATAAAACCACAATACGAAAAAGCTAAAGCTGTGACGAGTATTATATTTCATTCAAGTCTGTAAATGAAAAATCCATAGTCTTGCCCCAGGCTGAGATGATGGAATGTATACAAAATAACATACTTATATAGGTTCCAGGAAACAAAAGTGTTTATTGTTGATAATATGAAATCTGTTTCAAAAATATGGGGGATGCAACCTCCCTGATTTCACTGAATAAAAATACCAACAACCTAATCTATTTACTAAAAACACAAAGTTGATACGGCTGGGAGATCTCAACAGTGCCTCATATCTCCTTGGAAATCATGGGTTCCTGAAAACAAATGAAAATGGGGAAATTTTAGATATGTTTTCAATTGTCAAATCAAGCAATTCGAATTTTTCTAACTGGCTACAGAATCTTACGATTTTGTAGCTAGTTATAATAGCAACTACAATCATATTTTATTCAATAAATAAAACAAACTAATCTTTATAAGAAAGATAATCTATTCAATCAAATCATATATCCTAACTTGAGAGTGACAAAATCATGCTAAAATTTAAAAAGATCATACCTCAAATCATGGAATTAAAACATATCAAGCAATCTTGGAGTTTACGATTGCTGTTGCTGCCTCTACATTCTTGAAAATGACAGATCCTGTAGTTTTTAGGCGTTTCTCCTTTGCTTGGATTATGGATTGGAGTCTATTGTTCTCGTTTGTCAACAAATCCACTTGGTCTTTTAAAGATTTAAGTCGAAACTGTAGCAGAGGCACATCAGTATAATACCTGTCTATCCAAGACCGACACTCATCACACTGTGGCTGTAGAGACTATGCATTGGCTCTGACAGCATTAAGGGTTGGAGAATCATCCACGCGAAAGGTAGGCTTATCACAGAGTTGAATCCCCGAGAATTCCGGGCTATCCTTTAGACATGGAGGTAGGTTGTTTACATAGTCATAGAGTGTGTTAGGATAGAGCCCGTATGACACGGGATCTTCTTCAGCCAAAAATATTTTGATTTCCGAGTCTAAATCTTCGCTCACATTAATCGTGTTGTTTGTGTCTGCACAGGGTTTGATTTTATTTCGAACACTTCGTGAGATCAAATGACCAGCCCTTTTATTCTTAAAATTAACATCGACACTGCCCTTGTGCTTCTTCCCTGTAGGTTTCATAACATTTTTAGTGCTATCCTTTGGATGCGAACCCGGTTGATTGTCCTGTCAAGTGACATCAGGATAGGTCGAGGGTTCATATTTAGGGGAAAGATCACAGGGAAGGAGCGGTGGAGAAGAGGCTGTAGTGTTCACAAGGGTTTCAACAATGACTGGTTTATCAACCTGTCCCAACTCACTGTTGCCAAAGCCATTTTGTGAAACAAATGCATCCCAACAATCGTTTTGTAATTGCAATTGATGCACAAGGATAATTTTAATTAAACCATGATGGAATAAACTTGAATCAGACCTCTTCTTCTTAAACAGTTTTCCCATCTTGTACAGACTTCTAAGCAGGAAGTAGGGCATATTCAACGGGAAGCCAATGAAACTCATAAGCAAGTGCAGATGATACAGGAAAACTAATCCGAATCTTCCTTCACATGTAATGAATTGTTTCACAATAGCAAGTAGATCATGCCACCTAGGTTTTAAGGATGAGACTGGCATACCTCGATCGCAACTAGTAATTTTCCGTGAGGTGAACATCAAAGTCCATGGGACCTCTTTAACTTTTGCATTCTTGAACCATTTTTGTCCGATAGCTGGTAAACCCGTGGCTTGGCTTAAAAACTCTTCTGTTACTTCTAACTGCACGTCACCTATCTTTTCCCTGCAGCCATCGAAGGTCAAGGCAAATTCTTGGGCAACTCGAAGATTGAAACCCTTAAATTTTTCAATGAACAAATGCCAACCGTTCCTTTCTAAATCGTCCCTGGCGTTATCATATGATAGCAAGGTTTGGATTCCATTCAGCTCGATCCTTACCACTGGAGCCATGGCGAACAGAAGGGAATCAACACAGAACTCATAGGTAGGGTTTGATAAAAAGCCACAGAGCCATAGCCCTGAGCCTCAACAAAACAATGCTATGACAGTTCAAACGGTAGGCAGAGGTGTTAATCACCATGCATGGGAACAAAATCGTGAAGCCCGAGACCATTCAGAAGAGTAATGGCATGTTGTACTTCATATGCCACCTTGGCATTGGGTATGTACTAGGATCAGAGCACTTTGACAACCAAAGTACATGCATTCATAGTTTTATTACAAAGGTAAGTGCATCAAATAACAATTGAATAATTCAAAGTTTCATGAATCAAAACTCCATCAATATCAATCGAATATTAATGAATGGAGGTCTTTCACTTATGCAACCAAGGCATGTTTAGAACCAAGGGGTTATATACAAGGAGAACAATCATGTTCATAGCAAAAATATGACAATTCTATAATAAACCACATGAGCAGTCTTCCTTTAATCACAAATCAAAACAAAATGTCAATTATAGCCGCGAGTTTTTATGCTTACAGTCATGAAAACAAAAATAAAAAAGAAGATATGTAAAAAGCGATAAGTGACAAGTGTCGTTTAGTGAGAATGCTCATGACAAGTAATGAAAATTTAGAGACCCTGTGTAGGCAGCTTACAAACAATAGAAATTGTATTATTGCTGCCAACAATGGCGACACGCTGGGAGAAGCAGTTATCTCTACCAAATGACGAGTTCAGATTAGGATAATCAGAAAAAAATTCGAATCGAAAACAACTGAAAAGTTGTCTAAACATCGTAAATAATTATAATGCATTCCAGTTTCAGACAACTATTTTTTTTAAAGAGAGGAAAACTGACAACAATCTTAACAGAAGAGAGTCACGATATTAAAGTTAAAATCTTCAATACTGTTGACAGGGCCGCTACTGCCAGCAGGCGTCCATAGCCTCGACAGGGATGTCAATTAACCCACTCCGATATCTCTATCTTATCAAGAAGTTCCAGATCAGAACGAAGGACATTTAAGGTCAGAAAGAATCCATATCTGAGAATTTTCTTTTACCTGACATTGCTTCGCTGCCAACGGGCCTGTTCAGTACCCCGACGAAGTTATCTTGGTGTCATGCATGCATTTACCCGCTGCCAACAGACCTGTTAAGTGTCCTGGCGGGTTTACAAGCACTTCCCACAGCTCTCTGAAAAATTATTTAGTTTTTTAAAGATATTTAATAGAGCGAGATGACACTGAAAATTCTAGTTTTTTAACACATCTTAGTATGTCATAGACCTTGAAGAAATTTCTTAGTTGTCCGTCATCAAGATTTAGAAATAGTTTGTTAATAAAACCGACTTTTAAGAGCAGGGAGACATCTTTGAGTTGTTCTCTTAAGGAACAGGGACAGCGTAAAAAGAATTTTTATGGATGATCGTGAATACCTTCAGTTGCAGATTGAAATCAAGAAACGTTTTTCAAACAACAAATTATCTTCAACATCACTGCAAACTCAAAGAAATACCACAATTGATGTTTAAACAACTTTCAACAATCATTTTGGAGGGAAATTTATCTGTTCTCTTCGTCTGAGCTAGTCCGTGATGCAAGAATATATGTTTCAAAAAGAAAGACCGATAAGGATAAAGGAAAAATCAAAACAAATCAGCAAAGAAAAGCAAACAACAAACAAAACAGAAAATATTTACACAGTGTGCATGGGAGCGTGATCAGGCAAAGTACCTTTTTAGAGCTTGGCCATTCACTGGAAAGGTGTCTGGCTGCCCCTCTAAATTCTGTAATCAGAGGGAACTGGGACCCAATTTCTCAGCAATTGAAAATGGTCCCAACCTCAAGTTTTGAAACTTAGTATGCTCTCATTTTCCCTCATGAGGTTTGTCCCATTTTAGGACAAGGTCACCTACCTCAAAATTTCTATCAGAGACAGAATTGGAATCAAACCAATTTTTAACAATGAGCTGATGTTGATCAAATTTTCGTTTTGCTTGAGCCCTCACTTCTTCTAATTTTAACAAAGTGTTAATTCGACTCTCCAAAGGGGGGCATTCTTCTTCCTGTACTTTCTGCGATAACTGTAGAGATGGAAGAAGGACATGTGGTGGAAGAATCGCTTGTTGTATCATCTGCGCTTCCTTTTGCAGATGATACAGGAAGGACATGTGGTGGAAGAATCTAAGGAAGGAGCTGGTGTAGGTTGCGTGCTCATCGATCCAGCAGGTAACAAGACTCTGATTGCTTTCCGGTTAGAATTTGAATGTATAAACAATACAGCCGAATATGAGGCACTCCTGCAAGGCCTCAGAAAAGCATTAGATCTGAACTTTCAAAGTTTGAATGTCTTTGGTGATTCAAAAATCGTGGTTAGACAGGTAAAAAATTCTATCCATTGTTTATCTCCGTACCTTAAAAGTTATCAAACTGAGGTATGGAATTTGTTGAACAATTTTTCTGCATTTAACATAAATTCTATTCCTAGATTGAATAATTCGAAAGCTGATTTGCTAGCTAACGTCGCTTCAAAACTTTTTCCTGCAGAAATCTTATCTCCGAATGCATTTTCCATCAAACTGTTGTTTAGACCATCTGTCCCAGACAACATCACGAATTGGAGAGTCTTCGATGACGATCAACAGATTATAAGTTTTCTGCATATGGAAGAAACTTTCCAGGGCGCGGTGATCGACGAAGGTACCCATGATGAAAATCTTCGTGACTTTACGGTAATACCAGATCCGAGATCTCCAAAATCTTCATCAAACATGATAAAATCTATCCCGAAATTTGTAGTTAGATTAGAAAAATTTTATGATCTTCACGACAAGTTCAGAAAATCTGTGAACTGTAAAATGAATAGTTCCTCCTTGACGCATGAAAAAGTAAATTTGGGAACTAAAGACAATCCACAATGCATTAATTTAGGGTTGGGGTGTTATGAGCAAGAAAAGGTAGCATTTATTAAGTTGTTTAAGAAATTCAAAGATGGTTTTGCCTGGACGTAACCTGCAACGGGAATCCAATGAAACTCATAAGCAAGTGCAGATGATACAGCAAGCGATTCTTCCACCACATGTCCTTCTTCCATCTCTGCAGTTATCGTAGAAAGTACAGGAAGAAGAATGTCTCCCTTTGGAGAGTCAAATTAATGCTTTGTTAAAATTAGAAGAAGTGAGGGCTCAAGAAAAACAGAAATTGGATCAACATCAACTCATTGTTAAAAATTGGTTTGATTCCAATTCTGTCTCTGACAGAAATTTTGAGGTAGGTGACCTTGTCCTAAAATGGGACAAACCTCACGAAAGAAAATGAGAGCATACTAAGTTTCAGAACTTGTGGTTGGGACCATTTTTAATTGCTGAGAAATTGGGTCCCAGTTCCTTTCGATTATAGAATTTAGAGGGGCAACCAGACACCTTTCCGGTGAATGGCCAAGCTCTAAAAAGGTACTTTGTTTGATCACGCTCCCATGCACACTGTGTAAATATTTTCTGTTTTGTTTGTTGTTTTCTTTTCGTTGTTAGTTTTTTTTTATTTTTCCTTTATGCTTATTGGTCTTTCTTTTTGAAACACACATGCCTGCATCACGGACTAGCTCAGACGAAGAGAACAGAAAAATTTCCCCTCCAAAATGACTGTTGAAAGTTGTTTAAACATCAATTGTGGTATTTCTCTGAGTTTGCAGCCATGTTGAAGATAATTTGTTGTTTGAAAAACGTTTCTTGATTTCAATCTGCAACTGAAGGTATTCACGATCATCCATATAAATTCTTTTTACGCTGTCCCTGTTCCTTAAGAGAACAACTCAAAGATGTCTCCCTGCTCTTGAAAGTTAGTTTTTTTAACAAACTATTTCTAAATCTTGATGAAGGACAACTAAGAAATTTCTTCAAGGTCTGTGACATACTAAGATGTGTTAAAAAACTAGAATTTTCAGCGTCACCCCGCTCTATTAAATATCTTTAAAAAACTAAATAAATTTTCAAGAGCTGTAGGAAATGCTTGTAAACCCGCCGGGATACTAAACAGGTCTGCTGGCAGTGGGTAAATGCATGCATGATGCCAAGATAACTTCGTCGGGGTACTGAATAGGCCCGCTGGCAGCGAAGCAATGTCAGGTAAAAGAAAATTCTCAGATATGGATTCTTTCTGACCTTAAATGTCCTTCGTTCTGATTTGGAACTTCTTGACAGGATACAGATATCGGAGTGGGTTAATTGACATCCCTGTCAAGGCTATGGATGCCTGCTGGAAGCAACGGCCCTGTCAACAGTATTGAAGATTTTAACTTTAATATTGTGACTCTCTTCTGTTAAGATTGTTGTCAGTTTTTGTCACTTTAAAAATAACAGTTGTCTGAAACTGGAATGCATTATAATTATTTACGATGTTCAGACAGCTTTTCGATTGTTTTCAATTTGAAGTTTTTTCTGATTATCCTAATCTGAACTCGTCATTTGGCAGAGATAACTGCTTCTCCCAGTGTGTCGCCATTGTTGGCAGCAATAATATAATTTCTATTGTTTGTAAGCTGCCTACACAGGGTCTCTAAATTTTCATTACTTGTCATGAGCATTCTCACTAAACGACACTTGTCACTTATCTCTTTTTACATATCTTCTTTTTGATTTTTGTTTTCATGACTGTAAGCATGAAAACTCGCGGCTAGAATTGACATTTTGTTTTGATTTGTGATTAAAGGAAGACTGCTCATGTGGTTTATTATAGAATTGTCATATTTTTGCTATGAACATGATTGTTCTCCTTGTTTATAACCCCTTGGTTCTAAACATGCCTTGGTTTCATAAGCGAAAGACCTCCATTCATTAATATTCGATTGATATTAATGGAGTTTTGATTCATGAAACTTTGAATTATTCAATTGTTATTCGATGCACTTACCTTTGTAATCAAACTATGAATGCGCGTACTTTGGTTGTCAAAGTGCTCTGATCCTAGTACGTACCCAATGCCAAGGTGGCATACGAAGTACAACATGCCATTACTCTTCTATATGGTCTCGGGCTTCACGATTTTGTTCCCATGCATGGTGATTAACACCTATGCCTACTGTTTGAACTGTCAGAGCATTGTTTTGTTGAGGCTCGGGGCTATGGCTCTGTGGCTTTTTATCAAACCCTATCTGTGAGTTTTGTGTTGATTCTCTTCTGTTTGCCATGGCTCTAGTGGTAAGGATCGAGCCGAATGGCATCAAAACCTTGCTATCGTATGATAACGCCAGGGACGATTTAGAAAGGAACGATTGGCATTTGTTCATTGAAAAATTTAAGGGTTTCAATCTTCGAGTTGCCCAAGAATTTGCCTTGACCTTCGATGGTTGCAGGGCAAAGATAGGTGACATGCAGTTAGAAGTAACAGAAGAGTTTTTAAGCCAAGCCACGGGTTTACCAGCTATCGGGCAATAATGGTTCAAGAATGCAAAAGTTGAAGAGGTCCCCTGGACTTTGATGTTCACCTCACGGAAAATTACTAGTTGCGAATGAGGTATGCGAGTCTCATCCTTAAAACCTAGGTGGCATGATCTACTTGCTATGGTGAAACAATTCATTACATGTGAAGGAAGATTCGGATTAGTTTTCCTGTATCATCTGCGCTTGCTTATGAGTTTCATTGGCTTCCCGTTGAATATGCCCTACTTCCTGCTTAAAAGTCTGTACAAGATGGGAAAATGGTTTAAGAAGCAGAGGTCTGATTCGAGTTTATTCCATCATGGTTTAATTAAAATTATCCTTGTGCATCAATTGCAATTACAAAATGATTGTTGGGATGCATTTGTTTCACGAAATGGCTTTGGCAACAATGAGTTGAGACAAGTTGATAAACCGGTCATTGTTGAAACCCTTGTGAACACTACAGCCTCTTCTCCACCGCTCCTGCATTGTGATCTTTCCCCTAAATATGAACCCTTGACCTATCCTGATGTCACTCGACAGGACAATCAACCGTGTTCGCATCCAAAGGATAGCACTTAAAATGTTATGAAACCTACAGGGAAGAAGCACAAGGGTAGTGTCGATGTTAATTTTAAGAATAAAAGGGCTGGTCATTTGATCTCACAAAGTGTTCGAAATAAAATCAAACCCTGTGCAGACACAAACAACACGATTAATGTGAGCGAAGATTCAGACTTTGAAATCGAAATATTTTTGGTTGAAGAAGATCCCATGTCATACGGGCTATATCCTGACACACCCTATGACTATGTAAACAACCTACCTCCATGTCTAAAGGATAACCCAGAATTCTCGGGCATTCAACTCTGTGATAAGCCTACCTTTCGCGTGGATGATTCTCCAACCCTTAATGCTATCAGTGCTAATGCATAGTCTCTACAGCCATAGTGTGATGAGTGTCGGTCTTGGATAGACAGCTATTATACTGATGTGCCTCTGCTACAGTCTCGACTTAAATATTTAAAAGACCAAGTGGATTTGTTGACAAACAAGAACAATAGATTCCAATCCATAACCCAAGCAAAGGAGAAATGCTTAAAAACTACAGGATCTGTCATTTTCAAGAATGTAGAGGCAACAACAACAATCGTAAACTCCAAGATTGCTTGATATGTTTTAATTCCATGATTTGAGGTACGATCTTTTTAAATTTTAGCATGATTTTGTCACTCTCAAGTTAGGATATACGATTTGATTGAATAGATTATCTTTCTTATAAAGATTAGTTTGTTTTATTTATTGAATAAAATATGATTGTAGTTGTTATTATAACTAGCTACAGAATCGTAAGATTCTGTAGCCAATTAGAAAAATTTGAATTGCTTGATTTGACAATTGAAAACATATCTAAAATTTCCCCATTTTCATTTGTTTTCAGGAACCCATGATTTCCAAGGAGATATGAGGCACTATTGAGATCTCCCAGCCATATCAACTTTGTGTTTTTAGTAAATAGATTAGGGTATTGGTATTTTTATTTAGTGAAATCAGGGAGGTTGCATCCCCCATATTTTTGAAACATATTTGATATTATCAACAGGAGACAATTTTGTTTCCTAGAACCTATATAAGTATGTTATTTTGTATACATTCCATCATCTTAGCCTGGGGCAAGACTATGGATTTTTCATTTACAGACTTGAATGAAATATAATACTCATCACAGCTTTAGCTTTTCCGTATTGTGGTTTTATTCAAGTCATGTTTATTTCAATTTGTAAATAGATTATGATTGCTTTCGTTGTCATGGTTTAATACAATTTGATAGAATACAAGTTTATATATTATCCATGTTTCATGTTCCAGATTTAACACACAGTAATCATTCGTTCAATTTGAATTAAGAGGTTTATCTCTAATCTCGATCAAACGTTTATACGCAAGATCTCACAGGAAGAATTATCTTATTGTGGTTGCTTGTAAGATTATAAGATTACTGTGACTGCATCTGCTATATGTTATGTTGTTATGATTCAAACTTCATCATTGTTGCTTCACATTTATTAGCAGCAATTTCAGGATCTGTCGCAGGTTTCCCTTGTCAGACAAGGTGATTGGATGCTACACATTGAACATATATTGGATGCGATAACAGGTCAGCCTCTTATTTAATTTCATTAGTATAATAGATATAAGAGTTCTCTGTAGTTAAAACATTTTTTATCATCTGTTATTTCTTTTGTTTAATTAGACAGTTCGATATTCGATTTCTTTTATATAAACATTATAAGAAAATAAATCAAAAAGATTAGATAATAGCTTTATTGTTATTTAAAAAATCAATTTACATTCGATTTTCACGGATTTAAATTAAAATTCGTATTTTGTACATATTATGTATATTAGAAATAGAGTTATTTGTATATATTGTGCATATGATAAGTAGAGTTATTTTATAAGTATTAATTAGTTAAACTACAGATGTATGTATATTTGTTAGCGATTGTCATTTATTAGATCTTTGTTTTTCCTTTAGTTATTTTTTCGCTTTCTTTAAGACTTAGATCAGCTAACGGAGCCGCAAAACCCGTCAGGGTGAGTTAATCCAAACGGCTTGGGTTAATTAGACAACCCCGGACCAGACTCACTCTTCTAGTTGACGAGCGTTCATTTTCGCCCGTCAACACACTCCACAACCCACAATAGAATTGATCTCCACCACCATAAAGCAAAAGGAATTATGCATTTTAAGTCCCGCCCTTAGAATTTATCCTCAACTTAGGTGCTACTGATCACATGGAGGTTAGTCACCTGCACAACTCAATGCTTTTGATCTCCATCAACCTAAAGAAAAGGAACTTATGCTTGCCTTAGATCCCACCCTTACATTTTATCCCTAACTTATGTGTTACGGATGACATAGAGGAAAAATTTCAATGTTCACGCCTTGTAATATAGAGCAAAATTAAGATTTTTGGTAGTGTCCCACTGACATCCCATAAAGATGAAGAGTCAACTAGTCCTTGATATAAGGATAATGTAACATGAGGTAGCAATTTGAGACCTCCGAGGAAAGTCTTATAGTTGAGTGCTCTCTTAACTTATTAATTCACTCCAATGACTATTCAATGTCTTATCATTTAATATTCTATTGACTATTCAATGTTT
>JASDQU010108453.1:378657-389687 GCA_032191745.1 Picea mariana | reverse complement strand
TGTCGTCTTTAGTCCATTAGTTGTAATTATACCTCCTAGTCTCCTATATATACCAAGGAGACATTTTCATTTGGAGTCATCTTGTAATTGAACATTTATGTGGGCATAAGGAGGTTGCCCCCTTGAAGAGGCATATTATCTAAACTTATCTCGTTTTCAAGGTGTTGAGTACTTATTCTAATTTTTTTCTATGCTATATTGATATTTGGTTCCTAACACATGTAATAGCAAAAACGAATTCCTTCTTAGTATCACTTAGCTAGCAATAAATGGAGTTAGCTAGTCATAAATGGAGTTAGTTATGCACAAGTGAGAAAACAAGCATGCAACTCATGCATGTGTGACTAATAATAGAAGTAAAGACTTAAGGTGAAGTGCACACTTATCTAGGAAAATAAAATTCTCACTCAAGTGCACTCTCTAGCCATGAAATAAGAATTATCTCCTAAAATCAAGGAATTCCCCTAGAAAATAGGAATTTACCTAATGGTGGTTTATGATCCCATGGTTTTAGAAACCCGTGCTATTTTACCACGGTATCACATATAGGAAACCACCTTCTAAAAATATACCTACTAAAAATAGACACTCTATAAATATACATGTTATAAATAGTAGTCCTCCTAAATAGTAGGAAAATGTGCATGTACTCCAACAACCCAGGAGGAGGAATCCAAACAACGGTTCCAGGTGTTGTTGCAACAAGGATCAAGTGAATTCACTCTTTGTTATTTGTTGTTCATTTAATATATGAGAACTCTCTTCTCTCCTACCCCAAGCATGTGTAATCAATGTCTTTCATTATGATTATGTGCATATGTTTTGTTGGTAACTAACTTGTCGATCCTAGTTAGTTTAGGTAGTTAAAATTTAGTTATTATAACTACTTTATTTGTAGTTTTTTTCTTCTTTGTGTGTAGGTCAACAAAGTATTTATTGGAATGAGATATTGGAGTGATAATCTTTGATCGGAATCTACTTCAAACTTTGGTGACTAGGTAAGTGGTTTCTAACCACTACTAGTTATTAAGTTGTATTTTTAACTACTTCTTGGTTTGAGTTAGTTCTCTGCATTATCCTGTTCTATTGTGACTTCAACCCTGGTAATAGGGTGAAAATACCATAACAAAAGTTGAAAGCAATAATGATGCAGGAGCATCACCTTCAAATTCAACAATGCACGTGTGGAGGTAGAAGAATGACATCTCAGCAATGACAGAGTTTCAAATCAAGCGTTTAACTCAAAATTTAATAGGTTGTTGAGATATTTTTCAATTCAAAATTTTAAAATGTAACTTGTTTGTAAATTCTAGAAGGACTGTAAGAAATTTCAGATATGGAGTGTCGACTCTATCTGGAAATAACTAGTAGTTATTGTAATAGGACGGAGTAGGTAATAGCTTTGAATTTGAAATGATGTATTTCAGAACAACACGAGAGAGCTCGTGGAGCGGTCCTTAGATAGTTTTTCAGTATTCTATTGTAACATATAGAAAAAATAGATAGAATAGAGAGATCAGTAGAGTAGAGTAGAGTAGCAGAAAAAACTATGTATTTTTTTTTTCATGAATGAATAAAACAGACAAAAATTGTCCCAAATCCTTGGACTGTGTTCATTTCATGTGTGGATGAATGAATGTTATTTTGTGTGTATGATTTATTACTTCTTTCATGTATGATTGTTAGAGAGAGATGGATTGTATGAGTTCGTGACAAAGATGGTTGAGTTTCAATCGTTTCTCTTCTAACACTTGTATGCAAGGTGTGCATCTCAAATGCAAGGAGTGTGTCGATTGAGTCTCAAATTGACTTAGAGAAGTTATAAGAGAATCATAGAAACTTAGACCAGGTACAAGGTTTGCACAATGTCAAGAGGCCAACAAGATTCGAAGAACCAGTGCAGAAGAACGACAGGTGGGCGAGAAGCATTTTATTTTCAAGAAAATCCTTCAAACTGAGTTATTCGAGATCCTGAGAATGCAAAGTGTGTGTGGGAGGTTGAAATCCTTTTCAGGATAAAATCTCAGATGAGATAACACTTTTCGCGAGTGTTGACGAGGTCCCAGAGGTGGATTCATCAAGGAACAAATGTTTGGAACCTTTGAAGGCAGATAAATCTTCCAAGGTGGAGAGATATCAAAATCTCAAGAGGAAGAAAGAATGTGATCATTGGATCACATGGAAGAAGATGGAAAGTCGTCAGATTAGAAGAAGTGCGTGAACCTTATCACTTCACGTACATAGGAGAGAGGCTATTGAGGTTGAAACTTGATATTTTTGGAGTCCAGAGACCCAGAATAGAATTTTGACCATCCGATCAGTGGGATAGTTCTGATCCATCATATCATTGGAGGCGAAGACCAAGCGTCGGATAACTAGGAGGAATCACAGTCGTTGGTTGTTGGAAACTCAAAAGGGAGAGAGGCTTGAAACTTGAGATTTTTGAAGCCCAGAGTGTCGAAATGTCGATGTGGGATCTCAGCCATCTAATTTATCAAGTGTGAGTCATCAGATATCACGGGTGCACAAGGAGTAAAGTTGAGACTTGAAACACCTGGAGCATGGACAATCAAAGGGTCATGAGTCATTGATCTGTGAGGAGAAACTTGTTAGCAGATCTTGTACTCCAAGAAAAGTTGAAGTAATTTTCCATTTGAGAATTGAAAATGCCAAAGCACAGAGACCCGAAGTCCCAGAATAAGATTTGGGCCTTTGGATTCAGAGGACACATGGTGAGAGATCATCATTTCGTTGACTCGAAACTTAGGAAAGTCAAAGGGAAGAGTCATAAGGATTCTCAAACCTGAGTTCACGATTTGATCATATCCATCGATTGATGAAAGAGCATGGACCATTGATTCTCCCAGGGAGATATCGAGAAATCAGACATCGGGAGAAGAGAGGTGAGTGATCCCCTAACTTCGTGAAATGTGAAATCTTGATAAGTGCTTGAGGTTGAACCCCAGGTCATAGTTGGAGGTCATATGGAGGGAGGAGCTAGAAAATGCTAAGCACTATTGAAATTTTAGAGATCGGGAGGGTCCAAGTGACTCACACGCAAAGGTGCGATACGAGAATTCATGATGCGCCTTTTGATTTGGATTTTGGTCACAGGTAGTGGTCATGTGGAGAAGGATAAGGGAGGAGATAGCAAGTGCTAAGGCCCTTTCATAATTTCAGAGGTCGGGAGAGTTAGGGTGACTCATCTACAAAACACCCGATACACAAAATCATGAAATGACTTTTGAGAGGCGTGCGGTCACAACCGGTGGTCACATGGAGGGAACTCGTAGCCAGTGCCTATTTGCATGGGTGAAGTTGACAGAGGACCTGTGGATTTGTTTAGTAGAGGTTCCAGTAGGGACCTAAAAGAGCTAATCCAGCTTATTTTAGTGAAGATCTAGTGACCAGGAGGTCGGAAGACCCTGTTGAGGTAGGGGGGCTGCATCAGGTGGTATCAGAGCTGATTTTAATTTTGTTTGCAGACAATAGACAAAAGGAGAAAGGAGGAAAGTTGGTATCAAATAAATTTTCAATTTATGTTGTAGGTGATGCAATGAAATCATGCCACCCAGAAGGCGCAGAGTGAATGCATAAATGGAAGAAGAAATGAAGTGACTCTAAATGAGATTGGACGCCATGGATATAACATAGAGAAGATCACCAGACACTAGTGATTTCAATGAAGATGAGAGCGAAGAAGAAGAAGAGGGCGAGGAAAATGTAGAAGAGGATGTTTCACAAGATTTCTTGATAAAAGTTGTTTTGAAGATAGGATCCAGAGCAAGGATAGAGGTAGCTATGTATGAAGGAAATTTAGAAGTTGAAGAATTGTTAGATTGGGTATGTGCTATGGACAAATACTTCGATTACGAAGATATCAAAGAAGACAAGATGGTGAAGCATGTAGTGACAAGACCGAAAGGCCATGCAACGTTATGGTGGGATGAACTACAAGCCAAACGTAAGAGAAATGGTCAGAAGAAAATTAAAAACTGGGATAGGATGGTAGCTAAGTTGAAAGAAACATTTATCCCTAAGGATTACCAAATCAATATTTACAAAAGATTGCAGAAACTGAAACAAAGGGGTTTATCAGTGAAGGAGTACACTGAAGAATTTTATCAACTAAACATCAGGGATGGATAAAAAGAGAATGAAGATGAGAAGATAACTAGATATATCAATGGGATGAGATATGAAATACAAGAGGAGATCATCATGATGTCTGTCAGTAAAGTCGAGGATGCCTTGAAAGTTGAGGAAAAATTGGCCAGGAAGCAAAGGCGAAAATTCAAGTAGAGGCAAGGGAACAAGCAGAGAGATGTTCTAGAAGTCGAAGCCTGAAGCTGGCAAACATTATAGTCTCCATGAGAAGGGTGGAAGTTCTAAAGAAGGACAACATGGCAGAAGAAGTTCATTTTCCATAGGTAGAGGAAGAGGAAGATCCAGAGGAGGCATAGTTAAATGTTATACCTGTGGAAAAGAAGGACACAAATCTTGGGAATGTCCCGACAGAAAAAGAGAAGGTGAAGAAGCACACATTGCTGAAGCACAGAAACATGTGGAAGAAGAAGCAACAGAAGGAGGAAGAAACCTCATGATGAAGAAAATTCTTCTTAAACTAGAAAAGGAACTAGAGGAACCAGTTCAACGAACAAGCCTGTTCAGAACTGCTTGCAAGTCAAAAGACAAAGTTTGCAAGGTGATCATAGATAGTGGAAGCACTAACAATCTAGTATCCATAGAGATGGTGGAGAAGATAGAATTGAAGACAACTGCACATCCAAATCCATACAAGGTATCGTGGTTGCATAAAGGGAATCAAGTAATGGTAAGTCAACAATGCCAAGTTGAATTCAAAATAGGAGGTTATAGGGATGAAATATTGTGTGATGTAATTCCTATGGATGTCTATCATATTTTATTGGGGAGGTCGTGGCAGTATGATTGAAAGGTTATTCATGATGGAAGGAAGAATACCTATACCCTAGAAAAGAATAGTAGAACACATATGTTGTTACCCATAGAAGACAAAGAGAAAAAGACAAAATCTATTTCAAGCATACTTCTCATGAGTGGGAAGGAGCTCTTGAATGAAGTCAAAAAGGATAAATAAATGTAGTTTGTTGTAGTGAGAAAGCCTAGAGTTATCCTTACAAATACTTTTGTAGAATACTTACCTATATAAATCCAAGAACTATTAGAAAACTTTGTTGATATAGTCATGGATGATTTACCACACTCATTGCCACCCATTAGGAGTATAAGCCATCATATTGACCTTATTCCAGGAGCTATATTACCAAAAAAAAAAACTTATAGGTTGGCACCTAGAGAGAATGAGGAAGTCAGAAATCAAGTCGAGGAGTTGTTGGATAAAGGTTTAGTCAGGGAAATCCTAAGCCCATGCGGAGTACCGACTATATCAAGCCCAAAGAAAGATGGAGGATGGAGGATGTGTAGAGATTCCAGAGCCATCAACAAGATAACCATTAGATACAGATTTCCTTTACCGAGGATGGATGATTTGATGGACTATTTGACTGGGGAAAGCTATTTTTCCAAAATAGACTTGAAGAGAAATTATCATCAAATACGAGTGAGAGAAGGATATGAATGGAAAATAGCATTAAAGACAAATGAAGGATTGTTTGAATGGTTGGTCATGTCATTTGGGTTGACAAATTCACCAAGAAAATTTATGAGGTTAATGAATGAAGTGTTGAAAGACTTCATAGGCAAATTTGTCATAGTATATCTGGATAACATACTAATCTTTAGTAAGACAAAGTAGGAACACTTAAGACATTTGACATCAGTGATGGAAAGGTTGTAGCAAGAGAAATTTCTAATAAATTTGAAGAAGATTTTTTTTATGAAGAAGGAGCTCATATATTTGGGTTTCGTGATCTCTTCAAATAAATTGAGGATGGAACCAGAAAAAGTGAGATCGATCAGAGAATGTCCATCGCCGAGCATCATTGTAACATACCCACTAACTAAATCAAATTTTTCCGGTCCTCCATCGCACTCGAACCCTTAAATAACCATGGAGATCCAACGTAAACTAACTCTTTTCCTTTTCTTCCCCATTCTCAGGTGATCGCGAGTCATGATCATGGTTCAGTCTGAACGTAGTGCCTATTTGTATTTCATGCTCCGGCGCTGCAGTAATTTCCAAACATTAGACTCTGCAACCACCGAGCCCGCCAGGGCTAACGTGCGTCCCATAGGGATGAATTCCCACGGGGTTAGTGAATGGCCAATAGAAATAACCTTTAACAGGGGTAGAAAACAGCCAATGAGAAACGCCCATTGCACGGTTAGGTGGCATACAAGTGGCAAGAGGGAAATGTGACACGGTGGTTGTCATGACAGGGAGGAGCCCCACTTTACATGCCACAATATTCCGGACCCCCCCCCCCNACCCCCCTTGCCATTCTGCCTTTAATGGGGGGGGGGTCCGGAATCCACCTGGGAACCGTTGATCTCTATGGGTTAATCTCAACCGTTCTAGAGTTGCATGTCCAATTCTGGACCCCCCCCCGAATTAAAGGTAGAATGGAAAGGGGGGTCCAGAATGCATCCTCAGCCATAGATATGGGCGGGTGGACTCTTGCCTTCCAGATCTACTCACCGCTTATCCTAAAACATAACCACATCCTCGTTTAAGTTGATGCCTCATCTCCACATCTAACGGTCATTACAGACCTGGAGATCCTCTAAAAGAAACTCTTTCAGACTTATCCCTATTGACCATAGGCCTCGAACCATATGACCGTTAACCTGTGACTACGGTCTTGTCTCTTATCGGGGTTCGGGGTTTCGTGTGTCGAGATGTACCAAACCTCTTGTCAACAGAATCCCCGATTTCCTGAGGCACAGTTTCACTGATGCGCGCCCCTTCTACCTTGGCTCCTGGCCCATATGACCAGAATTCATAAGACCGCTACCATATGTCCTCAGTCAACCCTCTCATCGGGGTTTCAGGGTTTGCGATGCCAAGATGCATACACCCATGGGATTCCCATCTCCTCGAATCCTGATCCTCTGTCATGCTGACAGCTGGCCTCTACTATGTCACTATCTTCCACCTTTGTTGTGCTAACAGTTGGCCCCCATTGATTGGGGTTTCGTGTTTTGCAATTTCAAAAGGAGTAAACACCACGTCCACGGGATTCTCGATATCCCGATGAACCAAACGTCGATGGATGGCTTCCGTTGTCAGGATCTTCCCGATAGGTTCGTTCTCCTCCACGCATCCCTCCAAATGGACGGTCCTGATTCTGTCAGGATTTTCAGGACTTTCGATGTCCTAGTTCCTTCAACCTCAGGAATGTCGATTTCCCGATTCTCTGACTCTCATCAGATTTTTGACACCTGTCCCTCTGAACGGATGGCTCGAATTATGTCAGGGTTTTCACCTGGGAATTCCCTGATCTCTTGTCCATGGAAAGGTTGATTTCCCGATGTGCCAAATGCCAATGGTGCTTGATCTCCACCACGTGTCCTCTACCAACGGAAGGTCCAAATCCTCATCAAGATTTCGAGACTTGTGAGGTCTCAGTTCTCATGACCCAGAGAATCCTGATTTCTGAGTGCCGATATTTCGATGGCTAAACCTCGTGCCACTCCTGTTCAATCTGATGGTTGTCGGGTAATTTTCCCAGATCTGGCAGCCCAGATCTATTCTTTTGCGCACACTCCTGAGACTAATCTTAAGGCATCCTAACCCTATCCAATGGCCGACGGGATTTCTGATGAGATCCAATGGCTCAGATTGTCCCACCTTGTGCATTCTTCCACTACTTCATGGATTGTGGAAAGATCCATGGTCCAAATGTTCTCCTGGGCCTTGGGATCTACAATCCCAATTTCCTCGTTGTCCTCGAAGATAGAGGGAAAAATGGGCAAGGTATGTAACGCCCTCGTTACTTTCGTCAATCTAATGGTCGTGCATGGCTGTGGTTCCTCCGACGAGATCTCATTCGTCAATTTATTACATATCCCTACTGCTACCTCGAAACCTTAAGAGGATCATTCCTCCTCATACAGGGTTAATAAGACTTGCGCATTCAAGTCTTTTTTCTGGGTTCTTGGTGAACCTTTCTAAAGAGGGAATCTCTGTGAAAGGATCGATACCGAGGCATTTCCGAAGGAAAATAAGGGTAAACAGCTCCCTGAGAATGGGATAGAAGCCTAAAGTTCCATTCATGCCTAATTAAATTCATTTATCAACATAATCCATGCGTGGTTTTTCTGTTATAAGCATATATCTAACATCATTTATCAAAACACTGCACAAACATTATTATACTGTAATTGCTCACCATTTCATAGTTTATGAGCATATATGTCAGCATATGAACTTCAAGATGCAATATGAACAAAACACTTATCAGAAATAACTTCAGAAGTGGGTGCAGCTACTGAGAGGGGTGCTCATTTCCACCCAACCATAGGCGTAGCGACTCCCAGTGAATTTACCACTAGCCACCCCCGAGCTGAGACCATGATGCTCTGAGACTGCGTCTCTCTGTCTGCCAGTGACCAGGAGCGAAGGTTGCAATCCTTCCTCTCTACTATCACTCACTCTGCGTAATGCCAGTGTTCCCCTAGCGTCTCCTTATCAGCAGTCGTGCAACAAATTTAGAATTTTATTCACATTCATTGACCTCTTCCTCAAGGTCCATTTACATCACATATTCACATTTATGAGTTTGCCATAGTTCTTGGCCAGTCCAGTTATATTTACAAGTTGGGGGGAAACAGGGTGTTACAATTCCCTCCCCCTTAAAAAGGAACATCGTCCTCGATGTTCTTATCTATTAACATGAATTGCATGTATAGAAGTATACAAAATCGGATATGCCAGTTTCATGGCATCTTCCATCTCCTAGGTAGCCTCATCTGGGCCAAAATGTTTCCACTGCACCTTGAACTGTGCAATGGTTCTATTCCGGAGCTGGGTTTCCTTTCTGTCCAATATGCATTGGGGTTTTGGTAGAAATTCTCCCTCTGGTTCCACCTGGATCACAGACTAGTTAAATATATGATTAGCATCATGTACATATTTCTTCAATAAAGAAACATGGAAAACATTATGTGCTTTTACTGTGGGAGGAAGTGCTAGCCGATAGGCTATAGGTACCACTCTGTCTAGAACCTCAAAGGGTCCACAGTACTGGGGTGTCAATTTGGCACAAGCTCCCATTTTCAGGGAGCTCCTTCTGGGCTTAATTCTGAGATACACATGGTCTTCCATTTTGAACTCTCTTGGAGTTCTCTTTTGATCAGCATAACTTTTCTGTCGGCTTTGAGCGGCCTTTAGATTTTGTTTTATCTGAGTCACATGTTGTTCCATTTCTTTCAACATATCGAGTCCAATAGAAATCATATTTATAGGATTACTCCAACTGACTGGAGTATTACATTGTCTACCATAGAGGACCTCGAAGCGACTCATCTTTAAGGATGCTTGATAGTCGTTGTTGTAGGCAAATTCTACCAATGGCAGGTAGTCTTCCCATTTCCTAGGTTGATGCATTACATGCATCCTTAACATATCCTCTAATATTTGATTCACTCTTTCTGTCTGTCCATTGGTTTGAGGGTGATAGGCGGTGCTAAACAACAGTTTGGTCTCTAAACCCGCCATCGGTGATTTCCAGAATTTGGAAGTGAATTTAGTGTATCTGTCAGATATTATCTCTCTCAGCATGTCGTGCAGTCGAAACACCTCTTTCATGAATACCTATGCGATATCTATCGCCTTGCAGGTCGATTTGACGGGGATGAAATGAGCAGACTTGCTCAGTTTATCCACCACTACCATAATGGCGTTATTCTGTTTGGTTGAGGTTGGTAATCCAGTGATAAAATCCATGGAGATGGTTTCCCATTTCCATTCTGGGATGGGTAAAGGGTGTAGTAGTCCGGCTGGGTGTTGATGTTCTGCTTTAACCTGTTGGCATTCTATGCATTGGACCAAATATTTGGCTAGGTCTTTCTTCAATCCAAGCCAATAAAATTGTTTCCGGGTGGCAGTGATCATTTTCTGGTATCCTGGGTGGCCAGTGTAGGGTCTTTTGTGTAGTTCATCCATGATGAACCTCTTCAAGTCGTCACGATTTTGAATGTACATTCTATCTCTGTAGGTGAGCAGAACTCCTTCGGTCATCTAGTAGCCTTCATATTTTTCTCCAGCAGGTTCTTGCTGTAGGTATAGGGTCACATTTTGAACGAAGGGATCTGTTTCTTGTGCCTCTTTGACTCTGTTCTTGACATCTGTCTCGCAGGTACTCACCGCTGCCAAGTGAATTGTTCTCATGCTTCTGCTAAGGGCATCGGCCACCCTATTCTCCTTCCCTTTAATGTGTTTGATTTCAAAATCAAATTCTCTAAGGAGGGCCATCCATCTAGCTTGTTTATCATTGAGCTTGGGTTGATCAAACAAACACTGCAATCCACAGTGATCCGTCATCGGTACAAAATTCCTTCCCAGGAGGTAATGCCTCCACATTTTCAAGGCATGCACTATAGCAGCCAGTTCTAGATCATGAGTCACATAGTTGAATTCATGCTCATTCAATTTTCAGGATTCATAGCAGATCACCTTTCCTTCCTACATAAGGACTCCTCCGAGCCCTTCCTTACAAGCATCTGTGCACACAAGGAAGTCAGCTTCTGGGTCAGCGATTTTCAACATGGGTGCATGGGTTAGTAGATGTTTCAAGGTTTGAAATCTCTCTTCACATTGCTGTGTCCACAGGAATTTTGTCCCCTTCTTCTGGAGGGCAGTGATTGGAAAACCAATCTTGGATAAATATTTTATAAATCTTCTATAATATCCCGCCAATCCCATAAAGGATCCGATGTCTGAGACATCCTTTGGGGTAGGACATTCCATGATAGACCTGATCTTGTCAGGGTCCATGGCTACCCCTTCCTTGGACAGAACATGTACCAAGTAGTGTATTTTCTTCTGAAAGAAGTCACACTTGCTGAATTTAGCATAGATTTGATGC
>JASDQU010108453.1:316887-335039 GCA_032191745.1 Picea mariana | reverse complement strand
GGTGCTGGAACAGAGATATTTTGGAGGCAAGAGACCTACGATCTCATAGGGAGCAATCAGTGAATCTATCATCATTCGGATCGTGGATCTTTTGAGCAAGGGGTAGACAAGGAGGACTTGATGAAACTGTTGCAATTCATCTATGGCTGTAAGCAATGTTTTGTCCTCATTAATATAATTTGCTTGGCCTATTTCTTTCTAATTTGTGTTCAATCTCACATGAATTTGTCTCTTTAGTAGAGATACCTATTTCGGACTAATCTTGATAGAGTAGGAAGTGGTCGTACTTTGTTTGTCTACAGGGATTATTGAGGAGCGAAATATTGGAGCTCAACTCAGAGCGTGCAGAGACAAACACTGGTAAAAGGTACTTATTTTCTCCTTCCTCCTCACACACTAGTCCACCTAGATCTAAAAGGAAGTCAGTGACCATGATAAGCACTTTCTGTCTTAGAGTTAAGAGTCTATCTCTTTGAGGAGATCTACCTGTCCACGGGGAGATTTTCATAGTCGATAAGAGCTTAACCCGCTGATAGAAATTTAATGGGGACCTTCCATACTGGCACAAGTATAGGACAAATATACTTTTAATTCTGAGATGTAATTGACACATGGGAAGTCCAACTTTGAAAGTCAAGAATTCTGCGAAATCACCGATGCAATCTAAAACTTCCTTTGAACAAACACACGGCATAATTTGTGACTTAGGTAGCATGGAATTAAAATGAACAATTGACATAATTCTGTGATCCAAGAGGCAATGACAGACTATCCATAGTGATTGGAAGAATAACCAGTTGTAGGATTAACAGCTATGTGTAACTGATTCAATTTCCTAAATCCATACTAACCCAAATTGTTGAGACTTGACTCAAAACTTTGTGCTTTGTTCAGAGGTGACTCGACTGCTACCAATAATAGTAAAGATGAATCATTCCCACGCTCTTTTTTTGTTTTTTGTTTTTTGTCTTTTTCATATTAGAAATCATGAAAAAAGAATAAAAGAATGCTAGAAAACACTGAGGAAACAAGTGTCACGAGAAAGAAAACTAGTTCCAAGCACGAGGAACATATCTATTCTCAATGCAAGGAAGCATGTGTAGGATAAGGACTTGGGAGAATGTTTCCTCCTAGGTTATACATGTCAAATTGTAAAGGAAAAACTTGCAAGGCTGGCGACTTATGAGAATGCATAAACAAATGGTTAAGCAAGATCAAGGGGAAACCAACATTAGGCTCAAAAGAGTAAGTGATAGAATGCAATGAATTATTACAAACTAACACATAATTATGGGAACCCCGTGGAAAAATAGCAGAATGATATTGATAATAATATGAGGTTTCAATGCAATATCATGGTGGGACTAATAGGACTCCCGAGCCTAAGAAAACACTTCAACATGGAAACTGAAAGGTAAAGCAGGTGCTAACTAGGATGCCCATGGTGGTAGGCTCTACCACAAACTGAAAGACACTTAAAAATGGTTGGAAAGGCTCGTGTCATCAATAAGTGGGGTTGACCCTAAGGCAAGTGTATAATCAATCACCGATAATGCAAAATACAAGGTGGAAATGATCCTTCCCTATATGTCAGTGACGAGAACATTACCTCGAAAGTAAAAAAAAAAAAATGGACTTAGCAGGTACAAAAATACCATTCAAAACTTCCTTCCTACAAAATCTCAACTCAATCGATCATCTTGTACTAAAAATCTAGTCTATTAGTCATTTTAATGACTAAAAATGATAGAAATTATATAAAAGTGGGTTAAAATTTTCTATATAATATGGAAAATAACCTAAAAAAATACTTTCATTTAAGACTTTTACCAAGTTTAATAAAAGGGTGGGAAAAAATTATGAACTTTCGAAGGTCATAATGGGAGCTACGATCATCGCAATTCTCTATCATAGGGACTAGGTAGACAAGCTATGATCTCTCTTCCTTTCTATCCAAGCCTTTTTCATTTTTCTACAAATTTTTCTTTGCATTTTCAATTTTTAAAAGAGGATGGGATCATATGCTCCTAAGGTTAAAATGGGGCACATATACCCTGTTGTATATGCAATATCCCTTAACGATGGGTGTGTATGTATGTTCCTGTCGTCAAAGACGCCTACATACAAGTTCGAAAAGATGGAAAAAGTTAATTAAATTTTTATTGTTACCTTGAAGGGTTGAAAAAATGACTATTGAATGGCAAGAGTGAGAGCATGAGGATGTTGATCAAGAATGTGATGATCATCCAAAGGTTTTATATGCTCTCTGACATTGTGGTTTGAGAAATTTTTACGAGTTCCCAAACATACAGGCGCAAAAAATTGTTGCAATTGTTTATTGGTTACTAGAATCTAGATGTAGATGAATTTATGTGAGATGGTCAATCCTTAACCATAGAGGTGGACAAAATATATTTCATCACTATTATTTCCCATGGAGGTTACGTGGTCAACCTCAAGACTCGTGGGGGGATTAGAATGACCATTGAAGATTACATAACATCTTATTGTACACTTGGTACACAACGGCTTGATAGCCAAGTTACGATTCAAAATGTAGAGTATTTGAGCCTGAAGGTATTTCTTCATGTTATCACCGGGATTGCAGGGTTTTCCTCACTACGACAAGATTCCAGGTCACAGATGTTTTAAGCGGTAGAGTTCCTTCACCCAATGATCTACAATTGGAGCACATCTTTATTGTAGAGCATGAAAGCACAACTAACTAATTGTAAGAATGGAAAGATGAAAAACTTTGGATATGGTAGCATCATGCATTCTTTCTTCTTTGAGAGATTTCCCACCATTAGTCCACACATTTTTATGCCACCACACAAACTCGGGGAACTGTGTTTAATACAATGGTTCGAGGTGATACAATGCTTGGGATGTGGGTGAATACTCTATGCACATGATTATGCATTTTTCCACTAGTGGGAGCGTCATATCGTCTCTATAAATGGCTATCCCTATGAGTGGATAAGCTTCAACCATGATCCAGACATGCCCATGCCTCCTAGTGGTGCGTTGGGTGAGATAGGTAAGAATTTTTTTCAATTTTCAATATTACTTAATTTCTATTTTGTTTTAATTATTTCCAGAAGTAAAACAACAATATTTTTGGATGGATTGTAGCTAACAAAAATTTATGAATGTGAAAATATCACACTGAGACGATCAGAGGTGTACCCATGTCACCTATGAAACGGTTGTGGTGTGACCCAACTAGGCATAGATGATGCTCAAAGGGAGCACACTTTATAGAGTTTCCAAAGAAATTTGGATCAAATTACGCATTAGATTCCCATGGTTCATATCGAGGACTTGTCGGAGCAGATGCAACGACACATAGTCAGTGTACCACGAGCCTGGGTACAATTATTTTGGTGTTTGGCCAATGATGTTGTATGCGATAGAGACACACATTCAAGGGTGGGGCTCTCAAAGTAGATATCCTATAAATCTTTTTATATCCTCCTATAGATAAACATTGAGGGCTAGAGGCCCATTTTGTAATCTAAAATATATTTTTATTATTATTGGACACATAAATAATATATATACATATCTCCTTTTTTCCTTCGTAAAAAATTTTTATATACAATTATGTGCATGTTTCTTTATATATGTGACAATATCCAATCTAGTACATAATTAGTGTATGCATCATATATGGAATTTTCACTTCTAGAAACATGAATATAAGTAACATAATTAAAATATCATTCTAGAAGACGTACCTTCAGGATTCGTTGGAGAAACATTGGATTGTGCACATGGTATTGACCGTTTAGTTGTGACAATACTAATTGGGAATCTAGGCGAACCCCTAAACACAATATACCATGAACAATAAAATCTCTTAGGAGTTGAATCATGACACTATACTAGGCCATGTTATTTGTTGTTGGTCCTAGACAAGTTCCTCCAGACACAACAACTTGGCCCTCAAGAGAATAAATCACCCATGCAGTGGAAGCAAGGTTCCAAGTGTAACATATTGCACCATATATGAACCTGACATGGACCGAATATTCCATATACATCTTCCAGTCAAGCATAAACACAATAAGAAACCAAGGGAAAAAATGAGAGAAAAACAAAAAATACTATCTATGAACAATAAATACAAAGTGCAAACGCCCGAGAAACAAAGCTCAAGCTTAGTACCTCTTCAGATAGAGCCCATTACTGGGCTTCGGTCGCACATTACCCCCATAATCGCATAACATGTAAGCTCCCTTCTAAAGGGTGTGCCTCACAATATAAGGACCATGCCACATTAGATTGAAATTTCTTGCCCCTAAAGCGTCCTTATCCTGGTCGTAAACTAGAACAAGGTCACTCTTAGAAAATACCCTCAGGTGGACAAACTTTTCATACTGATAATTGAAAAACCTTTTATGAGTCTCAATCACCATAGAAGCATCACGAAGATGCTCATCCAACTGCTCTAAGTGAACAAGACGGGCTTCCAGATCTATCGTGTCAGACATAAGCTCAATTGTGATATTTAATGAAGGGATTTCACATTCAATAGGCATGACTACTTCCACTCCATGAACAAGTTGGAAAGGAAATAAATTGTGACAGTCTTGACTGAGGTTTGGTATACCCATAATGTCATATAAATTATCGAATTCTGATTAGATTTACTCGTATTGACAGTGCGTTGAAGTATGGTCTTGAGAGATTTTTTTACAGCCTCTACTTGACCATTTTCTTGTGAATAATAAGGAGACGAATTCTCTTTCTTGAATCCCAATTTAGAAACTGTTAGTGACAATCTCTCTTAAAACTCTAAACCTAGTGATAACCTGATTGAATAGGAACAAAGCTACACTCTCACCATCATTGGAAAAAGTAGGCATGGCCTCCACCCACTTCATAAAGTAGCCGACGACAACAATTATATAATGATTCCCCCTAGTTAAAGGTGGGTGGCATGTAGTGAAATCAATCCCCCACTTTTTAACGGACCAAAGGTGATGATGGGAGACAACGGAGTAGGATGCACGTGCATTTTCTAAAAAGAAATTTGGCAAGGATGACACCTTTTGACCGCCTCAACACAATCTTTAAAGATTGTCGACCAAAATTACTTGGTGTGCATAATATTTTGGGGATGTCACCAACCCAGATAGATGACTAACACATGTTTCAATTTGGTAATCATTAATCAAGGACTGTGCTTACTCATGGGTCAAGAAGCGATGAAGAATTGAATCAACCCCGTGACTATACAAAGTGTCACTGATGATGGGGTAGTTATTTTCCTCATGGTGAATCCAACGTCGATCGTCTTGCAAATGATGTGAAKAAAAAATTATATTATGGATATATATTAGGATATATCTGTACCAAGGATTGTTGGAAGTGATAAGGAACAAATTCTTGTCTGGAAATGAGTTTGTAATTACAATTTCCCCATCCTCCCAGGGAAATTCTGACATCGATTAGGAGAAAAACAAAKACTTTTTGGACTTAACCGATATGAAGTCCAATTCAAATTCTTGTAGAATGAAAATCCATTTATTATATTTCCCCCCTATTATACATCGTATTAGGACATACTGAAATGGATTGACATTTGCAACTACCATGGTTTTCCAAAGCAAAATGTATTGTTGTAATATCTAGACAACGTGAACAACTACCAAGGCTAACTTCTCGACATGTGAATAATTGAGTTCAGGCCCAATAAGACCATGAATTAGATATTATATGATGTGTTATTGTGAGCTATCATATTCCTGAACCAAAACCATACCAATTATGGATTTTTTTCCTCGATATACAACAACAAATATCTTCTATAGTCCAAAGGACTGAGCAAACGGGAAGAAATCAACACATTCTTAATCACATTGAAGATCATTGTGTGAGCTCATCCCAAAAAAAAGGAACCCCTTTCTTCAACAATCCCATGAAGCCCTTGGTAATGTTGACATATTTTGCAATGAATCGTCGAAGGAAATTTTCCTTTCCTTGAAGACTTTGTACCTAACGAATATTGCATTGGGGAGGCAATTGAAATATTGCCTCAACCTTTAACAGATCAACCATGATCCCTTTGTAGGACATGATAAAAACCAAAAGATGCCATGAAACAACACAGAAGATGCATTTTTTTGGATTTAATTGAATACGATAGTAACAACATCTTTCAAAAATGAGCCTAATGTGTTCTGGATGATCCTCCCTCTTACAAGAGAGAGTAGCAAGATCATGCAGGTATGCTTCAAAATGGTATT
The DNA here is from genome assembly GCA_032191745.1 of Picea mariana. Classification (NCBI taxonomy): domain Eukaryota; kingdom Viridiplantae; phylum Streptophyta; class Pinopsida; order Pinales; family Pinaceae; genus Picea; species Picea mariana. Next base: position 328,785 of record JASDQU010108453.1, on the reverse strand, counting down.
TCAAATCATGGAAATCGAAAGACATGGCCCGCTGGAATGTAGCTCCAACATTTTTAAGGCCAAAAGGCATCTTTTTGTATGAAAAATTCCCCCAAAGACATATGAATATAATCTTATGTTGATCCTTAGGGCGGATTTGAATCTGGTTGTATCCATAAAATCTATCCATGAAGGAAAATATTTCTCTTTCTGCACACTCATTGATAATATGGTCAATGAACAGTGTGGGAAAGTTGTCCTTTGGACAAGATTTATTTAGAGCACGGAAATCCATACAAAATCTTATGGTTCCTTTCTTTTAATATACCAAAACGGGATTTGACATCCATTCTGTAAGAGGAACCAGATAGCTCAAACCTTCCTTAAGCATCTTTTCTACTTCCTCCTTTATAGTTTTTGCCTTCTTGGGATTTATTGGTCGTAATTTTTTTCTAACAGGCTTAGAATTTTCATAAGTATGAATCTCATGTTCGATAATGCAAGGGTAAATGCATGGAATTTCTTCATAGGACAAGGAAAAAATGTTGCARAACTCTTTAAATAAAAAGGTGTATGTACACATCTCTTCAGGAGAATAGTCTGCACCGATAAAAATGTTTTCAATGATGCTAGGGGTCTTATAAAAGTCGATCACAATGGTTTTGTATTTATTGGCCATGTTCCCTTCAGCATAAACATCATGCTTTGGTAAKGGGTTCATGGATTGATCGACACCTCCGCTCATAGTTGATCAAAACTCTCTGCTTTTGATTCGACTGAGCCTGGGAAGGAAATACAATCAATGATGCATATCCTCCCATGGTCATTTTTTCCCTATAATTGCCTCTATAAGGGATTCTTCAGAAGGAAATACAATGTCAAGGAAGTCGAGGGAAGTCGAACAACTTTGATCCCAAATAGGCTCTAGAAACTTATCGTCTTCTTCCGTCCATGAAGGAATCGAATCATAGCATGCAGTAGTTTTCTAGATAGCTTGATAAGTGATCTTTGTTGCAGACATTGGCATGGCCATCCTGGCATGTGAAAGACCTTCAATCAATTCAAACAGTGAGGGTAACACCCATGAATATTCAAAATACGAATTTATAAACAAACCTATCCATGTAATAGGGACCGATAGGTTTGAATTTTGATAGCCAACTAGGGTGGCACAAATATATGAAATTGGTGCTAATAAATTGAACTTTCCCATAAGCAAAGGATACATTCCAATACCAATGCTCTCATTTTTCGTTTGAGAGTTTTCAATCAATGGGACTGTAGATCTTGGATTTTCTACAGAGTAAGAGTGGTTGAACGAAAAATTATTCTATCGTTACTATCTTCCCTTCATGAGGGAAGCATAAAACTCGAAAAAATCGATGAGACAACCATCATGGCATAGGTCCAACTCCTTCCTAAGAAAAGGCTATAGCCGAGTGAAGTGTCGAATACTTCAACTTCTATAGAAATGGTCTTCCCTCATAATTAGACCAAAAAAGAGGAAATGAGATTGTGTGGTCTAAACGATCATCCATCAAATTTGGTTAACAAGGTAGGAGATGGGATCAACTTAGGAGATGTAATGGATTTCCAACATGATAATGACATAACACATGTCGAAGCACGTTCAAGAATAGCATTCCTTTGAATAACATGCTTTGTGTACATGATATTGATCTAGAAGGATATGTGATAAGGAAAACAAGGCTTCGCATCTGTAGCATCAAACTTCATAACAAGATGGATTGAAGATTCAACAGCCCCAATCACAGACAACAATTTGGCTCGTTGCATAGGGAAACTTTGTAGCACTTCTAAAGCAGATTCGACACCTCACATGGCATCTAAGCCAAGTCCTCAACAATGGAATAGTTGGGTGAGGCTCGAGAATTGGGGTTGTGTGATGTGAACTTATACACACCTTTCAGTATGTGTGGCATTGTTTCCTTCTCATGCTTCTCTATATGGAGAGAATTTTGAGGATCTAAAGTTTTTTTTCTTTTGAATATTGACTCAGTATTAATGTAAACATGAGTTTTTTTCGACAAATCAACTTCATCCTCCTTCTTATGGTCCACCATATTGATGAATGGCATTGATCCATCCAACAAGGGTGTAGTTTGGGTGCCCCTTGTTGATTTCCACTATACGAGCTTCCCTGCAAATTATGTATGTGTGGAAACAGATTCTTCAATGCAGTAGGTTGTTTTTGCACTAGTAGGCATTGAGCCTCTTCTAACTTTGGGCACTGGTGAGTAAGGTGATATTCACTACAAATATTTTGAGGGAATTTCACCTTCCTCTTCTCCTTTTTGGCTCCTCCAACATTCACATCAGATTTTGGATTTTTATTATTATTTCCACCACCTTTCTTATCCTTTCCTTTATTATTCTTCCCTTCAGGTTGTTGGGTACAGTTTGGGTCCATCGATTGTATAGTGTGAACATCCAAAGACTAACAATGGAAATTATAAAAGTCATGTCTTGTTCGACTGCATACAGATCAATGTTAATCGGTTGCATCTAGTTCACAACCATATCTACAGTAGTTCCTTTTACGAACCCAAAAATGTCATTGGCATGAGGTTCGGATTTCATTTTCAAATGATCAAAACTGGGTCACGGTGCATCTGGTGTAATTTCATAAAGGATCCCATATTGAGAGTAGATAAGGTATAATTGTTGGGCCCTAAAGATCACCTCCTATTTTGAGGATACTCTCGACATAGATACATATTTAGATATGTAAAGCAATAAGGACTTGATGAACTATTCCAACAAGAAATTAGGAGGGACTTTGGCTTTGATCAACCTCTTCTTCATATGCAACTCTTGGATGTGATCTGATATATGAGTGGCCTTGTCTTATTTTAGCGTGGATAGGAGGTCGGTGTCGGCATCATACTAGACAAGAAGATAGAAGTGGTTGAGAAAAACCAGAGCCAGATCGTGAAACATGCGAAATACTCCACCTTCAAGTTCGATGTACCATTTCACGATGACTCTATTGAGATTTTTCTAGAAGATATAAATCCAGATGGAATCATTTCTTAAAGAATTCAATGAACACCATAGATGAAAATTCATCATGTGGCAACCCAAATCTTCACCAAACTTACCCTCGAATTTTGGAATGTCTGAAGGCAATTTGGTGGGGACTAGGGGCCAGTTTGGATCATGGAAAACTATATCATTCATAACCTTTGATAGGTCTGGCAATTTTAATGTCACTAGAAAAGGTAACCTTGGAAGGGGCCTGGAATTCCAACTAGCCAAGTTGGAGCTCTCGGGTTGAGAGCCCGTCGAAAAAGAATGGCCTGGGTTCGTACTGGAAACAGGTTTCCAATAAGAGATTGTGGATTGATCGGGGTTTGGAATAAAACTTTGATGACCCTATTTATATGGAGGAAATCCCCCACCCATCTATTTCCCGTAAGAAAATTTGGGTTGCCCCCTACTGAGATCCCTTGCAACGCAAAGTTACCTTGCATTGGATAGTTCTGAACAAGAAAGGGGTTTCCCCTTGACGACATCCCTTGTGAATAAAAATATATTTTCCTGGGATTCCAATGGGCTTGGAATGGGTTTCCCCCTATCGACATTTCAAACGAGGGAAAGGGATTGCTCTCGAACCCATCAAACAACATGAACAGGTTAAACAATGATGACATGTTGACAGACTAGAATTTGTTACCCATTTGACTGTCCCATCCCACTAAGGGATTATAGTTGGAAGAAGGGAAGGATATGCTCTCAAGTGAGTGAAATGATGGAGGGATGTGCCCTCCGCCCCAAGGAAAGGCTTGGAGGGAAGGTGAAGAACTCCCTACACCAAAATTACTACTTTGGAGAAATGATTGAGAACCAGTCAACTCATTCTGCATGTCAATTGATGAAATCCCAAACAAAACCACATTGGGTACGAATGCCAATGAAGAGGTCGCACTCAAAGGTAGAGTGGACCCAACTATCAACAGCAAACAACTATTGATCGATGCATATACCATGGATTGAACCACACTAGTTGTCTAGCTAGATATGAAAGGAGGTAGAATTCCTCCTGACACAATTGTTGAAGAGGGGGTTGTATGGGGGGGGTGACCCAGAAAATTCTAAAGTGCCATACATTATGGCCCACCGAAGAGGGAAAATGTTAGTGAAGTCTGACCCAAAATATAGAAGTTTCAAGACAACTAGATCATGGGATCCAGTCAACGGAGGATTGTATGAACAAACAAAGACCTTGGATTCAAGATATGATATGCGTGTAACCTATGGAACAGAAGGGTTATTTTTTGTAGGCACTATCTCTACAATTTCAATGGTACCATATGATACAAAAGTGTTGGTTTGATCGATTCGATGCCTCAAAGGAGGTGGCGAAGAATTCACTTGCACTTGATCAGACAAAAGACCTTGAATTAACCTAGACCAATGGGGTGGTTGATTAGACACTTTAGGTTACAGGCTCAAGTTGATTTCCAACACACTGCCCTCAATCATCTATGATCGCAGAGCACACCACTAGAAAAATCCTAAAGGAAACAACAATCACTAACAACTTCACCAATAATTTAACTCATGTGGATTAGGTCCTAAGGCCACAGTAGTAATGAATTCAGGTATGGACCTTCAGACAAAGGCACAAGTTGATTAATTTTTTTGAACCATTGAATGAAGGAGTGAGAAGCAGTTACCCCGACCTCCACTAACCATCCCTTCCAAGTGAAAGTAACCATGCTTTGTTGGGCATCCTTCAGAGGTACTGAGGAGTGTGATACAATGTCTACCCTAGGTACCAAAAGAAACCCCCTGTAGTCACCTCTGAGAATCCTAGGAACGACTACTAAGGACACCAACTCACAGTCATCATCTGGGAGGTACAATTGATAGTCAGGATCAAACGTATGTGCAGGGTAGCAAAGCCTAAATCCTCGAAAGTGTCGCCTCTCACGGAGGTAAAGGCACTAACAAAACCCTCAAAATACAATCTCTACACTACATTTAGTCAAGATTCGAAGGGGATATATCCTCATCTCTCCCTCACGTGACCTCGTGTTTAAATCCTGTGTTAGAGGAGGCTCTCGTATATACCTATACAAAAGTTGGATTTTATGCTCCCTATCTTAGAATCCTAAGTTTCTTTTTGGCCTTGGAGAATTAACTCTCCAACCTAAACCAAGGCCCTAGCCTAACCTAGTTTGTTTACCATAGAAAATGAAATGTCTAGTTAATTTTAATTAAATGTTCATTTTACATAGATTTTTATTCACTCAGAAGGGGTGACAGATGAAATTAAATTGTGTTTTAAAGACTCAACAGAAAAACACTTAATAACATAAAATGAAAAATGTTTCTCTTCACTAAAAATATGAGTGTAAAATGCTTTAGAATCAAAATGAAAACTCTTTATTTATATAATAGGCAGGAAATGCAATGTTTTTATTCCATATGAAATGCTTTATTGATGCAAGTTTGTTTTTGAAATGAAATGCAACTAGAAAATTATGGAATTATTTTCATCAAAACTATGAAAACGACAATTTTTTTCTTTTCAAGGATGCAAAATGCAATTTGAAAACTAACAAGCACTACAAAGAAAGAAAGAACACTACAAACATTTTCTTCCCAACGAAACAATTGCAAGGACTGAAAAAGAATACTAAAGTATACTTTCTATAAGTATTTTTTCTTTTCTTGTTTAAAAGGTAAAAGAAATAGGAAAGATTTGAAGAAACAAACTTTCTCCTTAGAACCAACAAGAAACAACAAAAAAAAGAAAGAAGGTTGAAAAAAACATAGACTTATAAATATTTGCTAAGAACAACAATGAAAACCATTCTTAGACAAAAATATCCTAGGGAAAACTTCTCAAACTACTCTCAAAAACTTGAAAATGATCCAAAAAGAAAATGCACAAAAAGCTTTTGTTTTATTTATAGGAATCAAACTAAACTACTACTGAAGATAGAAAACAACAAAAACATAGTCTTAAAGTCCTAGGAGAGACCCTAGACACCTAGCCAAACACCCCAAGACCAAAAAATATTTGAAAAAATCATTCCTAAGAAGATGTATGTGTTTTTTCTCAAGGTAGTTTGTGTATGTACATGTATGTCCTAACTATCAGGGTGTGTATGTACACAACTATGGTAATTACAGGGTGTGTGTATACCCAAGAAATCTCAAAAAGAGAAGAAAAGAGGAAACATAAAAGGCTCATATGAAAAAGGAAAAGACTTAAATAATTGTAAGTTACTAAACTAAGTGTCAAACAGTAGATTGAAACAAAAGAAAATAAATTAAACTAAGCAAACTCAACAACAAATCCCAAAACAGGCCCACTAGGGAAAACTCCCCAGTATGATCACAAGTTCTACTTTCGAGGAAAAATCCCCTATAGTAGTGGGCTTACTACTACGTACCAATGACCGTATAGAATAAAAATTCCATAAATAATACTAAGAAAAGATATTATAACCGAATTCAAAGGAAATAACTAACTATTGAGAGGAGGAAGAGGGTTAACTCACTAGTCATCCTATGGTTGTTATCGTTCCCAATTGTCATAAGCTTCTCACTCTTTTCCAATAGTTCCTTTGTAACCTGCAAAAACCTTGAACATGAAAACCTATACATAGAGGTAGTTATATCGATAACTACCTATTAGTCCAATGAACAATAATGGAATTATCAAAGCAATTAGTATTCTATGAAGCATATATGAAAGAATTGTAGATTTAAACAATACCAATGCAACACACTTCAAAGGAATGAGTTTCTATTAATAAACAAAATTTATTTAGTTACATATTATACATGTCCAAGGTGGCACTACCCTGTCGAAATAATATGGGTTCCTCCACCATAACTCCTGCTAAAAGGATCGGTTTTGATTCTAAAAACATCATGGACCTTAAGAGAATATATGGTAGAATCTTGGTCATATAGGTTGGCGATCAGAAGGAGGATGGAAACAAGATTTTCCAAGTCAAAAAAATAGTATCAACAGGGATATGTATGGGCTTACAGACTAGCGGATATAGCCAAATAGGTGTTTTCTCTTATGTGCAAAGTATCATTACCTTTCTCCTTGGAAAATTTTTTATGTTTATGTGGTCTCTAGTTGGTTAGAGACAGTTGAGTATGGGTAAAAAGAGTTAGGAAACTAACCAAACATGTAACTCAACATTTAATTAGGAATAATTATATTTTTTATCATTTATTAGCATGTACGTTATTTCCCCTTGAGTGGCACATGTATACGTGTGTTGCATAACTGCTAGGGCATGTACATCTTCCAAAAGGATGTTTTTTAGAAGGTCTCAAGGAGGTATGGAGAAGATTTGTCTGTGAGTAGRATAGGGACTAGGAAAATAAGAGCATCAATGCTTCAATGGTGGAAATTGATTCTATAACACAAGGGTCCCCTTTCCTCTTCCCCTGTAATGGAATCATAGTCCCTCCAGTTCTCCATGTAGCCAGCTTAGACCATTATATAGCACATTCCAACATTATCGATATTTACATACCTTTCATTCACCATGGAAATAATAACACATGGTCCATATATGTATATTTACATCACACATGACTATCCACTGACTATTCGAGCCTTGACCTTAAGCGTCATACTTGGAATCCATACTAGAATATTTACAACATTTACATAGTTTGATTTAATACATGTCATGGGTTAAAAATAGAGTATTATATTTTCCTCCCCATTGGAATAGCACTGGCCTTGATGCTACTCAAAATTAAATGAAGAATGGGTATGCCTCCCTCATGGCATCCTCCATCTCAGATATAGCCTCATTGGGACCAAAGTGCTTCCATTGCACCTTTACCTATCTGATGTCTTAGTTCCATAGCAATGTTACTTTCGTATCGAGGATGCACAGTGTATCTATTTGGAACTCTCCCTCTAGTTTCACTTGGATCACATCCCAATCAATCAAATGGTTAAGTTCATGCACATATTTATTAAGCAAGGGAACATGCAAAACATCATGAGATTTGGTGTTAGCAGGCAATGCAAGTTTATATGTAACTATCCCTATCCTATCAAGCATTTCAAATGGCCCACAATACTTTGGTGCTAGCTTGGAAGAACTTCCAAGATTCAAGGAAATATTCATTGGCTTCACTTAGAGAAAAACATGATCCCAAACATAGAATTCTCTATGCACTCTATTTTTATCTACATATCCTTTCTATTTATCTTGGATTTCCTTCAAATTTTTCCTAATTTTAGCAATTTCCTGCTCCATTTTTGTAAACATTTTTGGCCTCGAAACAATTTTATTTACTAGATTATCCCATATCACTAGTGTCCTACATCTTCTATTGTGGAAAGCTTCAAATCGGCTCATTTTCAATTATGCTTGTTGCTCGTTGTTATATGAAAACTCTATCGAGTGTAGATAATCCTCCCACTTGGATGGTTTGTCCATCACGTACATGCAAAGAATGTATTCAATCACTTGGTTTACTCTCAATATTTCCATCTATTTGTGGATGATACACAATATGGAAATTCAGTTAGGTTCCCAAGTATTCAAAAAGACCTTTCCAAAAGTTAGATGTAAGCTTGTTACCCTATCAAACATAATTTCTTTAGGTCCATGCAATCTGAATATTTCCATCATAAATATTTTTCATTGTCATCAATCTTATGAGTGAACTTAACATGAATAAAATGTGTTGCTTTGGATAACTTATCCACCACAACCATGATATAATCATGTTATCTTGATGTAGTTGGTAATCTTATTTATAATCCATAGTCACTACCTCTTATTTCCATTCTAGAATTAGCAAAGGTTGTAATAGACCTGCTAGATGTTGGTGTTCAACCTTAACTTGTTGACATTTCATACATCTGGCAATGTGTTCAAAAACATATTTCTTCATTCCATCCCAAAAGTATTGCTTCCATGTTGTATAAATCATTTTCTAGTAGGTTGGATATCCAAAATATGGCATTTTATGTATTTCATCCATGATAATTCTTCTCAAATTTGAAGAATTGGGAATATACATTCTAATTTTTATGAATAAGAAGTCCATCATCATGAAATTAATATCTTTCATATCTCTTTTCTAATTTCTCTTAATGCAATCCATCTTCCACTTTGATATAATATTCACATTTGGCAAGGGAATCAAGAACTCTCTTCTTCAAATATGATTGGAAAATACTCATTGTTGGTACATGCATTACATGCATTTTTCTGTTGAGTGCTTCAACAACTTGTTTTCTTTCCCTTTTATGTGCTTGATTCAAAATCAAACTCACATAAAAATTTCAGCCATCTAGCTTGTCTAGCATTTAGGTTTGGCTACTCAAATAAATACTTCAAACCATTATGATCAATTGTAAAATCAAACCTATTACCAATTATATAGTGTCTCTACATTTTCAAGGCTTGTACTATTGCAACAAGTTCCAAATCATGAATAGAATAGTTATGCTCTTGAATAGAATACTTTTTGTGAATTATATCAAATTACACGATTTTATTGCATGATAAATCTATTAAGTCCTTCAATGCATGCATCTATGCAAACAACAAAGTCTTTGTTGGGATTTGTAATCGTCGAAACTGGGGCACTAGTAAGAATTTTTTTCAATAGTTGAAAACTTTCCTACCACTCTTGTGTCCATTCAAACTTGATCCCCTTATTTTTCAAAGAAGTAATTGGGTGTGTAATCTTGGAGATTCCCTTAATGAATCTTTTGTAATAACCAGCAAGACCCATGAAATATATTACATTTAATACATTCTTTGGAGTGGGAAAATTTATTATGGCCTCAATATTCTTTGCATCCACAAATATTCCTTCTTCTAAGATAATGTGACCTAAATAATGAATTTTCTTTTGATAAAAAAACACATTTTCTTAGTTTTCCATACAACTTATGCTCTCTTGTCACTTGCAAAACCATTCTCAAAATGTTCCTCATGTTCTTCTTCATTCTTAAAATAAATAATAATATCATCTAGAGAAACAAACAAAAAAATATCCAAGTACTTGTTCAAAACACTATTCATGAGACACATGAATGTAGTTGGTGCATTGGTGAGACCAAATGACACCACCACAAATTGATAGTAGCCCTAGCATGTTCCAAAGGTTATCTTATGAATTCCTTCCTCCTTGATTCTAACTCTTGATGGTAACCAGATGTTATGCCTAGCACCAACAACCCTCCATTTTCTTGTAAATTGCTTGCCAACCCCCACCCCACCCCCCCACAAGAAAATTGATCCCCTTTTATTTTTTCTTCTTTGAAACTTTATCTACTTGAGTTTTTGGACACGGTCTCTCCTTCCCCTCTAAGAATTCCACTTTAAGTTTCACATCTTAGTTGAGTTTGCATCTATCATCTTTGGGCACTTAAACAAATTTTTAAGTTGAGTTTGGTTTGTGTACGAGTTAATGTAAACTCCTCTAGTGTACACCAAAGGAATTCCCTCCAAAAGACTCGATTATCATCGAACAAATTCCTCTAAAAATTCCTGAAGAGTATTTTCCACCATGTGACTTTATGCCAACTCCCCCCGGTGTGACCGTGGGATTTTGTATAAACTCCTTCAATCACACCGAAGGAGTTACCATCTTATCCTCCGACAGACACCGTTATGCTTCATACCAAGTCTTTCGGTATGCATTGGAGGACTTCCCACAAAGTCCTCTAATGTATACCAGAGGAATTCTCTCTAACTTTATCGATTCTTCTCCCCAATGTCACATAGCATTTATTTCTTCCAGCACCTTAAGTTATCAAATCACACTCGCCCTCCCTTCTTTAACATTGTCACTAAGTGCCTGAGAGGAAAAATAAGACGTTGAGTGACAAAAATACGTTCCCAAAAACTTTCTTGTTTTCATCCAGTTAGCAGCCTCCATGTGTCGGAAAATTTTCAAGTAAGCCCTAATCCGGCCTTACCTTTCACTAGTGAATCATTCTAGGGTTAGGGTTTTCATTTTTTTCCTTTTGGCTTAAAAATTTTCCCTTTGTACATGAGGTTCCCAAGTGATTTGTGGTGACGGCCCTCAACTTATGCTTGCACCATAACCTCTCCCTCTCCCACATGCCACCATAAACATGTGATCTACCCTCAACCCATTTTCAGACCACAAGGTTGTCTCCCTCCTTAGTTTTAACACCGCCTTATGCAAATTCTTGACCTTGGAGTTGTTATGATTGCGACCTGAAAATCCATAAAATTGTTTTGGGAAGGCACAGTCATCAACCCAGATCTTTCCTCCATCATTGATATGTAGAACCCGAGAAGATAATGAAAGAACCATCAATCCTGACTGTTAGGGTCCTATAATCATAGGTAACTCGATTCTTTGACTGTTGATTTGGCGTTTCTCTCGTGATGATGAAGTCTGGCTCGATTGATCCCATTTATCCCCTCCATTCATTTTGCCCGATCCTCCATCACCCTGCTGCATCCTTCATCCACGTTGCGCCCTCACTCCCTTGTCCTTTTGTCCAGTCGACTACATCCCACTCGCCACCCATCCATGCATAACACAAACTTAGGCTAAAAGAATAATAGATTAATAAGGTTAGCAATAAAATTAGTGTAGTTAAACTAGGCTAGACTAGTTAATAATTAATTAATTAATAGTTAAGTTAGTTTAGTAACTAGGTTAGTTTTTTATTAATTAAAGATTAAATAAAAGTTAAAAATAAAAAAGCACAAAACAATAATAAAAAACATATTTAAACATATAAATAATTAAAAAACAAAATATAAAACTTTTAAAACAAAAACAAACGTAAATAAAACAAAAGCTAAATACAAAAATTAAAAAACAAAATATAATAAACATATTAAAACAAAACAAAATTAAAAACATAAAATAAAAACACAAAATACAACCTATCCTAGT